>RJWJ010015144.1:0-36700 GCA_004363605.1 Indri indri | reverse complement strand
ATTCCAACTATTTCCTCCAAGCAGGGCAAGTCCCTCCGACCCTCTGAGCCTGGACCAAAGTCCCTGAGGCCTAAGCAAGGCTGAGCGGAGGCTGGTGGCTCCACATCCCCAGCCTGCTCTTCCTGCACCTCTGTTGCAAGGTTTCCTGGCTGACACGGAGGAGGGTGTCCGGGGTGTGTCGCGTGGGCACACTCACCCACGTCCAGACTGTGACGGGCGTGGCTGCTGCCCGCAGGGCAGAGAGTGGATTTGGACTCATCTATTAAAAAACTCTCGATTCACACCACAGTGCTTTTGAAGGGCAGCACTGTAAGCTCAGTGACTGAGGGACCCAAGGGAGTCTGAAATCCTTGAACTTCTCCCTGAGGGGGACCAGGAAGCACTGGGCAGGGTGGTGACCCTGACGGATGGTCAGGCCGAACGTGGCTTCTGCTGTGGGGGCTGCGGCTGCCTGTTTCTGGAGACCCCAGCAGAGCACGCCCGAGCTGGGGGGAGGAGGCTCCAGTGTTGGGTGTCCTGGGAGGGGTGCTGGCGGGGAGAGAAGCAGGGCCAAGGCGCCTGGGGCCACGTGGGGACCACCATGAGGCCCACTGAGGCCAGTGCCACATAGTGTGTGCAGACACGTGAGAACTCACCACTGAAGCCCGGACAGGCTGCCCACGTTGTGATCCACAGGTCTGTGGCCAGAGAGTCGCATCCCCAGCAGGCTCCCTGGAGGTGCCGTGCTGTGGGTCCAGGGCACGCAGCTTGAGGAGTCAGGATTTTAGGGTGCGTATTTTCTACACCCTGCTTCAAGCTTCTGCATTCTAGCCTGGGAGGTGTAGGCCGTAGTCTGTGACCATCCCTTCCCGCAGCTCTCTTCTGCAGCACCTCTCAGGTACCACGACGCCTCCTGTATTAACATCATGGCATCCACACGCAGATGTCGTGGCTGGGGGTTCACACATGTGACTCCAAAGCCCATCCGGGATACCTGAGGCCAGAGGGCCCAGAGGAAGGTATCACCCACCCTGGAGGGGAACGGGGACTTGGGTGGGCTGGCAGATTCTTCCCCGTGCCCACGAGAGCCACCCCGTCTGGAGGAACAGGATTTCCATGATGCCGGGTGCCAGAAGATGGCCCCTACATCTGAGGAAGGGTCGTCACCTAGTCTGATAATATGATAGGTTGTAAACCCACGCAGATACTCGGCTAGATCTTTCTGATGAGCAGAAAAGACTTCAAAAAGTACTACAGAGTGTCCTTTTTTTCTCAGCAACGTACAGAAGAAAAAATCTGATTCTGAAAATGAGGGTCCCTGCCTGGCCCTCCCCGCACTGCAGACCAGACTTCCACAGAAGGAGGAAGTGTGGTGGCGGCATCCTGCCCGCCAAGTGTGACAGGGGCAGGTCCCAGGGAAGACAGGTCCCTGCTGGGTTCCCAGAGATCCTTGCAGTGTGGAGAGCCCAGAGCCCAGGGGGAAGTAAACATGAAAACAGATGTGCTAGGCCGGGCGCGGTGGCTCACGCCTGTAATCCTAGCACTCTGGGAGGCCGAGGCGGGCAGATTGTCCTGAGCTCAGGAGTTCGAGACCAGCCTGAGCAAGAGCGAGACCCCATCTCTACCAAAAATAGAAAGAAATTAATCGGACAGCTAAAAATATATATAGAAAAAATTAGCCGGGCATGGTGGCGCATGCCTGTAGTCCCAGCTACTTGGGAGGCTGAGACAGTAGGATTGCTTGAGCCCAGGAGTTTGAGGTTGCTGTGAGCTAGGCTGACGCCACGGTACTCGCCCCAGGCAACACAGTGAGACTCTGTCTCAAAAAAAAAAAAAGAGAAAACGGATGTGCTTTCTGTTTGGGGCTAGAGGAAGATGAGACCCGGTGTAATTACGGGGCTTTAAGCCAAATAATCACCATCTATCCAGGCTAGTGAAGACTGGAGGGTGTGAAAGCGACAGAGGACTACTGTGTTTGGGCACTAGCCGCACAGTGACACAGATGGCCCAGGGAAGGAACAGATGCAGAGGAGAGACAGAGAAAAGTACTCTTAAACCTTCAAGCGCAGTACCTGCAAAGCAACACATTGAGGCTTTGCAAGTAGAATCCTAGAACCGAGAGCCGAGTGCGCGAGGATGGTGACCGTGGAGGTGGGAGATTTTAAGTGGGGAATTGCAGACTTTCGCCCACGGGATCCTTCAAATGCGGAAGGGTTGCTTTTGCACAGGGGCTCTAAATGGTATGAGAGAAGAGGTAAACGGGTAGACAGGCGGCTGTGTGGGTTCCAAGTGCGGGGGGGAGGGGGGACGGCAGGGTGGGCCCTGGTCTGACTGCAGGGAGAGCCAGCAGAGAGGACGGGTGTCGGGCGCCAGCCCCTGGCACAGGCCGCTCGCAAGTGCTACAGGTCGGGGGTGCGGGAATGGCTGCCGCAAAGGCGTTTTGGGGTGCCCCATTTCTCTGTCCAGCAAGACACAGATACCTCTGTTAGTCCAGAGCAAGCAGGTGCGGAGCCTCTGTACACTTGAGAGGACAGAGGGGAGGAAGTTTGCACTTGAGAAAAGCAGTGTGAAGGTCAACAAGTCCTCCCGCCTCTCTCTCCCCAGATGAGCTCCTCTGGCAGGTTCCCTCCCAGCTGACACAGCCCAACCCCACCTGCCTCTCTGCGGGGGTCCCCGCGTCCCCTCCCCTGGGCTCCATCATCATCCGCTTCATCTTTGACTTGGGAGACGTGCACAGCATCTTTGCTTCAGGGCCTCGCCTGTCCTCCTCCCCGCCCCTCCCCTTCCCCAGCCGGCTGCTCACTGGCTCTAGTCACTTCTCCTGTCAGCAAACCTTCAGTGGCTCCCCATTGCCAACAGATTAAAAGTCCAAACTCTTTAACTTAGCTCAGCTTCGAGTCTCTCTGGAGCCTGCTCCCGGCCGCTCCTGCCTCTCCCTCCACTGGCGTCCTAACGCGGCCCTGTCGTTCTGCCCAGCTCGTTTTCTCAGTGGTTCCTGAACATGCCACGGGTGTCCCTCCCCTCACCCCCGGACCTCTCCAGCCCAGGTCCAGTTCAGTTTCCAAGTCGAGTTCCACTTTTAAGTGGCGAAGTTCCAGTTCAAGTCCAGTTCGAGTTCTGCTTTGAAGTGGCGATGGCGCCCAGCGGTGCCAGGCCTCCTTGGGATTTGAGACTGGGGGAGCGCAGACGCAAATCCACTTGGCGAGCTTTGTGGTCGTCTTGGCCTCCTGGTTTCTGCCTTCTGTGCACCTCCCTGCTCTTTCTGGTCACTGCCTCGTCCTGGGCGTAAGATGCAGTCAAAGCTCAACGCCCTGAGATATTTGGGGGTGGCGTTTCGACTTCCTGGAGGAACTGGGGATGTTGTGGGGAGGACTGTCCTGGCGAACATACGTGCACACGCGCACACACGCTTGCAAGGGTGCCCAGCACGTTCTCCTTTACATGCGCTTGCCGCTGGAAGTCTCCTTTAACCCCAGGTCTGTTGTCTTCCTCGTGCCCACTCTGCTCTTTTTGCTCCCCTTTGCCTCGCCCAATTACCTCCCGCCCTTTTCCCTCCTCCCCGCCAAAATGGAGAAAAATCCTTCTGCTTGTCTCATGCAGTCAGCTCACTCTCCCCTCTGAGCACCGGAATGGTCCACATCAGGCCGGTGGGACCTGCATCGGCACTGATCAAACTCTCTCACCGCTGCCCTGAGCACACTGGCCTTCTTTCTCTAAGAAGGTGCCACGCACTTGCTTCTGTCTTTGCGGTGTCCCCGATCCCTGCTTGGGCCAGCCTTCCCCGTGGTGGCGCAGCTTTGGCTTGGGCCGGTCTGGACCGTTAATTCTCTCTCCCCTGGGCCCTTGCACTCGGGCGGTGGAGGGGCAGTGATCACTTTGATAGTGACAGTGTGGTAGTGTGAGGACCCTCCGATAAGTGACTCTGGGAGTGTTTTTAGAGAAGACAGGGTCAAGCAGCACTTCCATGCTATCAATGTAAGAGCACTCTGACAGCACCAGATGACTCTGAAAAGCCTTGTACGAAAGCAGAAGAGGAGAATGAAGCAAGGGGAGGAGCGCGCGGCTCCCGGGTTCCCGGAGGACAGGGCAGCCCAGCGCTGCGGCCCAGGCAGGCGGAGCAGGAGCTGTCTGTCCGGCTCTGGACTTTCAGAAGAAATGCTGTGATCTCCTTCTTTTGCTGAAAAATAAGCGTCTGAGCCCTATCCTGTGCAAGACACCGTTGTAGGAACTGGGAACACCGTAGTGGACAAAACAGAATTTGGTTCCTGCTTTCATAGGGTTTATACCAAGCAAGAAACAGACACTAAGCAAATATAAATCCCTAAGGGCGGTGAAGGGGCAGCCCACAGGTTCCGGTGATAGTCAGCTCTGAACCTAAGGCTGTGGGCGGGATTCGGGAGGACCAGGAGTGAGGCTCAGGAGGAATGGCCAGGATGTGGGATGTGCCCTGAGGTCATTATAGGGGCAACTTCCCTAACCAAGAGCCCGGTGCTAGACACCCTCAGGGACAGGGCTGATTGCTAAGAGGTACTTGCAGCTCCTTGCAAAGAAAAACATGGGAGAAAAAGATGAGGGGTTTGAATGGTTCTAATTTGGATTTTGTGCTTATTTCGCTTAGCAAGGAGAGGCCCCCAGCATGGAAATAGCTGATTTCGTAGAGATCCAGGTTGATCCCAGAAAAGCAGGCAGTGAGGGGAGCTCAGGTTTCAGGAGGGATCAGCTTTGTTTCTGTTCCAGGAGTCAGATGGACAGCATCCTTGTGGCGTGACTTCCGTGAGTTCTTTTGGGAGTTCCTGGTATGGGAGGACTTATAGGGTTGCTCTTTCCTCACAGGAATAATTTGAGGCCTAGGACGATGCCATCTTTTTCCAGAGAGGACTTTTCTCTTCTGACAGGTGCCTGCTGGCAGCACCAGCCCAGAACCGTTATAACCCAGGCTCGCAACCTGAGGGTCCCTGGATCAACGAGATAACGTGAAGCTGAGCTGCGAGTCCATGGAGGGTTGGCTTAGTTCTGGGTCACCTTTACCCTGAGATTCCTCAGGGTTAGTGTAAGGAGGCGAGGGAACCCACGTGGGCCCCAGCTTTGGCGCTGTGGGCCCATCAGAAGCACAGCGCATCTGAGCGTATCTGAGCAGATTCACCTGGGCCCACCAGTGCCCTCAAGGAAAAAGCAGCTTCGAGAGCTGGGTTTACTGATCTGGGTTTTCTTCTCTACGACTGACCCTGCCCAGTCATTCCCCACTATCTTGTAGTCGCTTCGATGCATTTAAGAAGACTGTTCTTTCTTTAATGTCCCACCCCTTCTTTCCTGACTGTCCTCAGCGGATGGTTTCCATGACCTGGAGGGCCATTTCTAGAAGTGGAAATCTTAGCTGCTTCTCTCTGTCCTTCCTTGCCATGCGGCTTCTCAGCAGCTCCAGAGATGTGCAGGTGGGGGAAGTGGGGCCCGGCAGGGCTTGGGGGAGGGGGAAGGAGAGCGGGGGAGGCTGGCGGGGCCTGGGGTGAGGGTGGAGGAGGCTGGGGCACCTGGGCACCCAAGAAGCCTCCAGAACTGGCATCTTCATTCATCTACTGTTGAGCCCATATTTCTCAAAGGGGCTTTGGGGACAGAGACAGCCCAGAAGGAGAGAAGAAGAGACATGAGTGCTGGAGGGGCCTGCAGCCCACAGAGGATCAGAGAGGGGGCGAGGTCCCAGGGAGGTGTGTCTGTAGACCGTGGCAATGGCCCCTGGGACGGAGGTCTTCTCTCTCTTCTAACGATTACCTTGGCCGTGGACTTTTGCTAGTTTTGGATGCCAAGGAAAACCAGGCTTCTGAGCTTGCAGAGGCTGGATGGAGGTCCTTGTGTCTCCTCTGGTCCTCCGCTGGCCTCCAGAGAGAAGCATGCCCGTTGGAAGTGTGCCAATTGGCCTTTCCAGTAACTGCCTTGGGCAGCTTTTGCTAGCATGAGCACTTTTCACCTTCAAAATTCTGTGGGTCTGCTTTCAGTTTGTGAGAAACCTATCCATGTATTCATTTCACAAATATTTACTGAGCGCCTACTACGTTCCAAGTCCTACTTTGGGCATCACCCTAAGAAACAGACCGAAAATAACAAAAAGCCCTGCCCATGTAGACGTCACGTTCTCAGGAAAGTTATCCTGCATGAGGACATGCTTAGGAATCTCTCACTCTCCTGTGCTACGGATTCCACCGGGCCCCATGCCCAGTTTACTTGTTTTTGTACATGACGATTCTCTCCAGGACTCGGATTTGCCGGCAGCCCAGGGTGCATAGAGTTTCTTTAGCTTATGTCACTGTCCTTCTGGGAGTGTGCAGATCCCTCTGCCATGTTTATGCCTGTAGGTTGGGGCCAGTGGCATCGCAATCCAGAGCACGAAGGGGAGCATGCTGGGCGGGGGACGAGGGGGCAGGCTTCTCCAGCAACACAAGTTCACTTGGCCAGAACGTGAGGACCGGAGAGCAGGTCGTAACAGTGCTGGCGTTTAGACGTCTAACTTCAGAGAAGCGCCGCAATTGAAAAAAGACTCGATCTAGTCACAGTATCTCCTGGATACATTCATTTGCATTTTCTTTCTGTGACATGGATTAGGAAGTGGGATGTATGACATATTTGTGTGACTGCAATTTAGCACTTCTCAGAATGTGTTGGTGACTACTGTCAAGATGTGCATGTTACCGGCAAAGCTGCTGTGCGGGGCAGCGGAGGGCTGCTGGGTGGGCGCCTCGGGCCTGTCCTGGGAGGGGGCCGCCCCACTGCCTGCAGCTCATGGGAGCACCTTCTCGCCAACACTCCAGGCCACAGCTCCACAGAAGGCCAAAGCACACCCTCGTGTTCCTGCCAGTGTTTGGCAAGGGGCTTCTTGCTGTCCCCTGGCCTCAGACTTCTGCTTGAATTCATACTGTCGTGTCAAGAAATGGGAAACGCAGCACCTTCACCATTTCCCCCGACAATCTGATCCCAGCAAAATTTGCAAGGGGCTCTTCTGTTGTCTCCTCCTCTGCTTCTGCTTCAATGAGGGGCTCACGCCGGCACCACATGCAGTCTTCAGAGGCATCGCTAGCGCCCTCCCCTCCCCCACTACCCCCCACGTTAGGTAGGAGGACACAGCCCTCTGCACACCCTCCGTCTGAGCTTGCACAGCCGAGCCCCAGATGGTGCCCAGCAAAGCCAAGGGCTTTGCATTCACTGTCAGTGAATTCTCACCTCCTGACAAGGTAGTGGAAGTTATGATTAGGACTTTGGGGGGTGCGGACGGTGAGGGCTGCCAGGATGCTCCTTTTCACGCCTCAGGTCTGGAATACCTTTCCAAGGGTGCGACACACCTGTGCCCAGCCAGGCACTGCGTCTGGCTGTGGGCCCACCAGCAGTTCTCTCTGAATGGATATGGAGACAGTCCTGGACACCCTGTCCTCACAAAAGAGACTCTAAGACTCGGTGTCCCCCTGGAAGGAGACTTCTGAGGGTGGAGGACAGCACCGCCTCTCCTTCCAGAACCCCTTGGTTTTTCTCTTTCGTTCACCGCATTAGCAGTGTCAGTATTGGCTAAGGAGCTCGGCAGGCAAGGGCTGGTTTGGTCACTGTATTTGATTGCTTTTTCGGAGCCCAACAAAGAGTGCCATTGTTTCTAGGAGGTCACTGGAAACACACACTTGGCTCTCTGGTAACCCCAGTGTCAAGGCCAGCATGAGACTGGGTATCCTGAAGCCCTGTTCGGAGCTCAGAGGACTTCTGTTACTGACTTTGGTCAGAATCCAACGAGGTGCGCCCAGAGCTGAGACGCAGTCGGGCCGAGCAGGAAGAAAGGGTGGTATCCTCCAATAAAGCGTCGGTACCCCTTTCTCTGCCATTTGGCTCATTTATAGGGCCAGGACTGGGTTCTTCTTCAGTTTTTGAGCCCAGTTCCCTTTCCCACAGTTGGTCTACTTGGGAGACTCCCAGGAGTTGTTGGTTGAATTGAAGAACAGCCTTCAATTAGATACTTCCTTAAAATGAATTTCCAAATCTGCCTTCAGATTCAAATGTAATAGAGGCTGACACCTCCAAAAGATTTTAGAGGAAGTTTACCAATGTGCAACCCCCCATTAAAACTCCCACCTAATTTTCTCTCTCCCTAAAATTCCCTACAATTCAATCCCTAGAATTGCAAGTAATTGGGTATCTAGTCTCTCAGTTGACTGATATAGGAAAACTCAGGCCTCTGAGAGTATGTTAGGGGAAATCAAACTGCTATAACACACAGACCCAAAATATACTGGCTCAGACACAATAGACATTTACTTCTTTCTCACGTAACACTCCAGGGTGGACTATTTATGTTCCAGATTGTTAAGGTGGGGTGGGGGAGAAAGTTCTGCTCTATGCATTCCCTCAGGAAACAGGCTGGTAGTGGCTTTGCCATATTAAACTGCTTCCAAGGTTGCTGCCATCATCATTCCAGCTCATGGGACATGAGAAAGAATGCAGAGGAGAATACCTGAGAAGTTTTGTGGCTACCTGGAGGTGGGATGCACCCCTTCTGCTCACATGGGAAAAGAATGTAGTCAGATGGTTACACCTAACTTCGTGACTGGGAGATGGGGTAGTAGCTGGCCAGCCATACACCTAGCGACCTTGGACATGGAAGATGAATTTGGGTGGGCATGCGGAGACTCACCCATCTTGGATTTGGAAGAGGTCTTAGGTGTCTCCTCACCCAACAGCCACCCCAGTACAAGCACTGGTCTTCCTGCTGGGTATGCTTCCTGCCCCCACTGCATGTCTAAGCTGACTTTCTGATCTAGGGCGCTGAGGAATAGTAAGCACTGGTCCATGGGAGGGAAACAGGAAGGGTCTCTTTCAAACTTACTCTTTGCCACTTGACAAAAATGATACAGAGGAGACAGAAAATAAATCCAGAGAAGCTACCTGCGTGGGGAAGCCCATTCCTCATAGCCTTGGGAGGCTGGGATTGTGCCATCCTTTGCTTGCATTGTCTTAGCACTCACAGAACAGTGATACGTCACTGACAATGTCACAGGATCCCTGGAAACCACAGTCACTGCTTGCATCATAACTGCTGCTTCCAGCTGGCTGTGGTTGTATTTCTAGAAGGATAACTATTTTTTGTGTGTGATTTTGGAAACGAGCCAACATCAACCCACAGGTGACTTTAGAAGGCTTCCCTGCATCCTAATTGTCTACCTCATGAATAGTCTTTATCTTTAGTTTGTTTGACCTATAACTTCCTCATGTCAGTCCCATTCCTGGCCTAGAGGTGTCTGCAATTGTTCTTGGACTTGCATGTTCCTACCACGGCCCTCGAGCCTCCCATTCCACCCCAGATGCAGAAATCCCCAGTCATCTCACCCCTAGACTCCTCTCCTGACCACTTGTGGGCACTTATACATTGCTTGGATTGTCGCATGTTTTTCCAACATTAATCATGTCTTTCCCGTGATGTACGCTCCTTGAGCATTTGGAATTTGTCTTGTCTTTTGTCTCTTCCTCAGGCTTGAGCATGGTGCAGTGAGCCTTCTGTAAACATTTGTAGATGATGGCAGTCATGCGAGAACTCGGGAGGCTCTGAAGTGACTTGAGCTGGAGATGTAGATGGACGTAACCCTTTGATGCCAGGGATTGATAAAATCCATCCCTACTGGCGGCTAGGAGCAGAAGAAGAGACTCGGCAAGAGGACAGAACAACAAAAGGAGGGGCTCCCAACTTCACTTAGCAACAGCAAACCCGGACACAGCTGGATCAAACCCACGTGGGCTGTGCCCTGGGGTCTTGGACTGTCTGGGCAATGCCAGGGTGCTGGCAATCAGGGATGTTGCTAGAGGCTGATGGGGTTGTTACTGGAAACAGCTCAACGGATAAACAGCTTCCCAGAGCAATGGGGGAGGCAGGGCCACAGCAAGGACAGCAGGACTCGTGGGGCAGGGGCACTCTGGGCCACCTCACCTACCTCCCCTGCCTGGTTCCCCCAGGGACCTTTCAGACAATGCTTCTTGCCTGGAGAGAGCAAAGAGTGGGGCAGAGAGGGGACAACATCTCTTTCTTGTGTCTAAAGTAAATGGATGTCAGATGAGCTCAGTTTCACCTTCTTCAAGCTGGAATTTAAAGTGCTCCCAGCTGCCCCTAAATTCCAGGCATTCAGGGAGTGGGTGACGAGCTCATCTCTATTTGAAACTCAGGGTCTGCCTGGGAGCCTGGGACTCCTGAGCTCATCTCAGGAACATTCTATGGAGTAAAAAGTGTTCCTTCAGCAGGGAGGAGGAAGTGGGGCCTGGGAGAGGCTTAGAAAGTACAGCGCACGTTGACTTCAGACAGAACTATCCACATACCTGCGGCAGGTCCCCCTGGAAATTCCCTCCTCTCCTAATGTCTTTCCCACAGGCACTGCCCCCCCCCCCATCCAGGGGCTCTGAGATTTTGCCCCCTTAACCTAAAAGGTGACAGGAAGTGAGCAGGGGTGAGCGCCAGAGAAACATGGGCGAGATTCTAGAATGACATCCACATGAGGCCCTCTCGGCGGAGACTGTTCAGCGTGTGCCTTTTTACAAATACTTCTTTTGAGGAGCGAGAAACCACTAGAAGTCAACTTCATTGGGAATGACATTAACCGGGGTTCTGGAGAGGACTTTGTTCAGAACAGAAAAAAGAGTTCTGTTACTAAATAAAAGCTTTGAAAACACAGACGAGCCCTCGGGGCCTATTGGTTTGAGGGGCTCTTCTACTTTTATTCCAGTTTTTGGAGATTCCCTGAGATAGTTCCCTGCCAGAGGCCAGCACAGTGGGTTCCTCCTGGGTCCTTTTTTACAGGATGACCTACTGTCTTTGAAGGTGGTGAGCGAGCTTCACCCGCTCAGCATGAAAAGGGCCGTCCAGGTCCTGAGGATCAATAACTTTGAACCAAACTCCCCATGGAGGCGGCCATCTGGCAAGGTAGCATTTTAAGATTGAGGCTTACAGGCGGCACGTCCACGCCTGTCACTGTCCATGTGTGTAAAATCAAGACTCATTACTTCTGGGAGCCTGCAGGAGAAGCTGGCCCCTCAGAGCCTCCCATCCAGCTTCGTTTATTCTTAGACTTTGTTTTTCTGGGTACTCCCTCCTCCCCCCAACCCCCATGGTGGCTCCACTTGTGTAACTAAAGCCAAAGATTGTTTTTCAGTGATGCTTCCTCCTTTTTTCTTTCTTTCTTTCTTTTTCTTTTTTGACTAGTATGCTTTCATTTGTGTTTTAGGAAAAGATATTCTGCTAGGCCATATGAGCTCCTAATGGGCAAAGACACACATTTTCGTAGCAATCGGGTTGGGTCACAATGTAATGGTGTTTCCTTGTTAAACACTTCAGTTCACTAATAAATCACATAATGACACATCGTTTGACAAGCAGGCTTCCATTTGTGCAATAGAGCCAGAGGGTAAAGTTCACCTGTTAGTAACAAACAGGCCTAGAGAGATGTTATCTTTTCCTGGCTTTGGTATCAAGGTGATACGAGCTTCGTAGAATGATCTGGGGAGGATTCCTTCCTTCTCTATGTTACCAAATAATTTCTGCAGGATGGGTACCAGTTCTTTGTAGGTCTGGTAAAATTTGGCTGTGAAACCATCTGGTCTGGGCCTTTTTGGGGGAAGTTTTTTTTATTGCTGCTTCGATTTCTTTATTTGATATTGGTCTGTTCAAGAGTTCTATTTCTTCCTGGTTGAGCCTAGGGAGGTTGTGTGTTTCCAAGAATTCATACATTTCCTCAATGTTTTTGAGTTTATTTGCATAGAGATTTTTATAGTATTCAGAGATGATATTTTGTATATCCATGATATCAGTTGTAGTATATCCTTTTTCATTTCTGATTGAGCTAATTAGGATCCTTTCTTTTCTGTTTCTGATTAATCTAGCAAGAGGCCTGTCGATTGTTTCACCTTTTCAAAGAACCAACTTTTTGTTTCATTAATCTTCTGTATAATTCTTTTTGTTATTGATTTTATTTAGTTCTGTTCTGACCTTAGTTATTTCTTTTGTTCTGCTGGGTTTGGGATTGGTTTGCTATTCCTTTTCCAATTCCTTGAGACGATTCATCAGACAGTTGATTTGTGATCTTTCTGTCTTTTGGATGTAGGCATTTATGGCTATGAATTTTCTTCTTTTTACTGCTTTTACTGAATCTCACAGATTTTGATAATTTGTGTCCCCTTTGTCATTTAGTTCAAAGAATCTTTTGTTTTCCATCTTAATTTTCTCCTTGACCCAATAATTATTCAATAGTAGGTTGTTTAATTTCCATGACTTTGTGTAGAGTTGAGTTTTTCTGTTGGATTTCTAATTTTATTCTACTGTGATCTGAGAAGATACATGGTATAATTTCTATTTTTTAAAATTTGTTGAGATGTGTTTTGTGGACTAGGATGTGGCCAATCTTAGAGAATGTTCCATGAGCTGATGAGAAGAATGTATATTCAGTGGTTTTGGGTAGAATTTTCTGTAAATGTCCGTTAGGCCCATTTGTTCTAGAGTTCTGCTTAAGTCCATCATTTCTTTGCTTGTTTTCTGCTTGGAGGATCTGTCCCATTCCATCAGTGTGGTGTTAAAGTCCCTGGCTATTGCGATGGTACTGTTTATCATTTTGTTTAGATCAAGTAGGATTTGCTTTATGAATTTGGGTGCACCTGTGTTAGGTGTGTAAATATTTAGGATTATTATGTCTTCTTGTTGAATTTTCCCCTTCACCATTATATAATGATCATCTTTGTCTTTCTTTACTTTTGCTGACTTGAAGTCTATGTTATCTGATATGAGAATGGATATACCAGCTTTCTTTTGGGTTCCATTTGTGTGGAATATTGTTATCCATCACTTCACCTTGAGTCTGAAGGCATATTTTTTTTTATCCATTCAGCCAGCCTATGTCTCTTGGGTGGGGATTTCAAGCCATTAACATTTGTTGAAAGAATTGATAAGTGGGTGGATTTCTGTTCATCCTGTTGAGTAGGACTTTATCGCTTTGTTTTACTTCTTGAGCCATTGTGGTATCTGGGCTATGACCTTTAGCTTTTGGGTGATTTTACACTGGTGGGTGTCTATTGTGCTGACTATGTATAATGCAGTTCTGAGTACTTCCTGCAAGGCAGGTCTGGTCTTGACAAATTCCCTCAATGTTTGCTTGTTTGAAAAAGTCTTTATTTCTCCCTCATACAAGAAGCATAGTCTTGCAGGATACAAAATTCTCGGCTGGCCATTATTCTATTTGAGATGACTGAGAATGGGGCTCCCAATTCCTTTTGGCTTGTAAGGTCTCAGTTGAAAAGTCTGCAGTTAGTCTGATGGGTTTTCCTTTGTAATTTACCTGCTGCTTTCACCTTACAGCTCATAGGAGTGCCTCTTTCATGTTTACTGTGGCCATTCTGGTGACTACGTGTCATGGTGATTGCCTCTTTGTGATGACTCTCCCAGGTGTTTGTTGAGCTTCTTGTACTTGGATATATAGATTTCTAGCAAGGCCAGGGAAATTTTCCTCAGTTATTCCCTCAAATAAGTTTTCCAACTCTTGTGTATTTTCTTCTTTGCCCTCAGGGATGCTCATGATTATGTTAGGCCTCTATACATAATCCCATATTTCTTATAGGTTTTGTTTGTCCTTGTTTCTCAGTTCTTTCTCTTTGACTGACTTGTTTATCTCAAAGGTGTTGTCTTCAAGCTCTGAAATTCTTTCTTCTGCCTGATCTAGGCTATTCTTAAGGCTTTCCACTGTGTTTTGTATTTCCTTGGATGAATTTTTCATTTCCAGAAGTTCTGTTTGATGTTTTTTAATAATTCAATTTCATTAGTAAATTTTTCATTCATTTCCTGCATTGTTTTTGTGGTTTCTTTGTGTTGGGTTTCTATTTTCTCCTGTATTTCATTGAGCTTCCTTACAATCCATATTTGGAATTCATCATCTGTCATTTCATCTTTTCATTTTGGTTGGTATCCATTGGTAAGGAGTTATAGTTTTCTTTTGGGGGTGTCCTTTTGCTCTGATTTTTCGTGTTTCTGGAGTTGTTTCTCTCATCTGGCCTCTCGGTCAAGACCTAGGGATGCTAGGCCAGGCTCACGGGCCTGTCTCTGGTCCCTGAAAATCGATCCCTGAGTATGCCAGAGAGAAAAGTGCTGGTTCTGAGTTGCCTATGGGGTGTCCTAGCAGCTTTGGTGTACTTCTCACGTCACTTCTGACCTGCTGTCTTTACCGTTTCCCAACAGTGTGTAATGAGTTAGGTCCCCCAGCTTACTCGCTCTGATGGTGGGTGGTACTTGTGAGTGTAATTTAGCCACACCTTGTTTGTTTGAGTTGAAAGATGCTATTCTGGGCTATATTATTGTTCTCCCTGTCATTGGTTGATGATTGTGTGACAGCCACCTGCTGAAATGTTCTTTTGTGCCTGTGGTAGACTCTGGTCCCCCAGGTGGAGTACTCGAGTGCCTCAAGCTTTAGGAGGGACCCTGTAGCTCCCAGGCAGTTTCTTGATATCCACCACTGAGGCAGGGTAGAAGACAGGCAATTCATGGCTAGGTTGTGGGAGCCTGAAAGGCTTTGTGAAGCCCTGGAGGGGCTCAAATGTTACTTTTCCGGCCACCAGGGGGAGCCACCAATAGGAGGGTTAGGACAAACTCTCCAAACTGGGAGGGCTGTTCACCGGGCAGGGGGCTAAATGCTCGCATGCTAAGGCCTCAGGCTGGTTCTTTCCACCCTTATCAATAGTGCAGTTTTTCTGTGAGCAGGGGTGGGATTCCCCCAAATGGCCACTCCGTGGTCCCTGCACACCCTGTAAAATTGAGTCAGTAACTGCTGTAAAGGGCCTGCAAATGGACCTCCCTGTCAGTAGGAGGCACCGGCCGCAAGGAACAAGCTGCACTGTTGCTTTTGGGTCCTGTGACTGTGTGCCTTTTTTATGTCCAAGTTCCAGTAGCAAAATTTCCACTGTCTGATTTCTCTTCCCTGGCAGCTCTGCCGGAGTCCTGGCTGTTTACTGTGATAACCACAGAGAAATAGGGAAGGAATCAAGGCAATCATGAATATGTCTTAATTCTGACTGTTTCTCTCTAACACTAATGAAGAGCCCAGGGGACACCGCCCACCTCCCAAGGCGATGCTTTTCCAACTGCCAGTTGCCACCCAATGGTGAGGTTGAAACAACTTAGTGGGCCTTGAACAGTGTCAAGATAATAGTAGAGCAGAGAACACCAGAGTGCACTGCACACAGCACGGTCAGTATTGTTTGTGAAACTTACACTTTCTCTTTAGGTACACCGGCAGGTGTGCTGGCTACTTGCATCAAGTGTATTTCTTACTGTGGTCATGGTTAAAAAGATAATCTAAATGGTGCTACTAGAGCACCTCATCTGAGCCCATCTGGGAGTTATGCAGAGTGAGGGTGACACCCAGAATAGGGGTGGGAAGGAGGGTCCCAAAAAAAGGGGCTGAACCTTCTGATCTGCCTCCCCAGTCCCCTGAGGGCCCAAGGTCATTTGACCCAGCCTGTCGGGGCCAGGAGACCACCACAAGCTTTGTGCCCTGACTGCTTCTTGCAGCAGCCCCTGCCAAGAATACCTGGGTAGGAAGGGCTGCCCCTTGGGAATTCAATTAAAAGGAATTCCGTGGTTATCTCTAGAAGTGTAAATGACATGCTGAGGGCTTTTCTTTCTCACTAGAACCCCTGTGAATTTCTGAGATGCACAGAACAGAAGAAAACAGCCCTGCTATGTAAGGCTTGGAAGAAAGGAGAGGGGAGAGGTAGCCCCCTCCCTCGGGCTTCCCCTGCCTTTCCCAGGCCCCCTTCACCCCCTCCCACCCCAGGAGATTGGAACAGGCAGCCTTCGGGGTGGTGGGAGCGCCCAATATTTGGTACCCTCTTCCCGGTAGGTCAGATGCACAGTGGCCCAGGAGGACCCCATGGGGGCAGAGAACAGTGTCGGGGGAGGGGAAGGGTCCTCCTGAACGGGAGCTTTGGCCACGTGCCCATACACTGGTCATCTCTACGAGCGACAGGTGTGGCTTGTTACAAGACGCAGGGGTAAACAGCAAAGAAGGGCAGACGAAGGCGGATCCTTGAGGGGGAAGGCCCTGCGGGATCCCTCAGTGTCAAGGAGCAACAGGGGAGGCCCACAGCCTTTGTGGACTTCTCCGCGTGGGCATCCCAGGCCTTGATTATTATTTCTCCAAGTGGAAACATCTTTAGACGATCAGCTGTCGTAATCTGCCCAAGCTACAAGCTAAAACATGGCTAAGAAACATCGCCTGAAGTGATTTCTAAAGGTATTTTCTTCCAACTCTTCAAGGTCGGGGTTTGGGGGAGTGTTTGTATTCTCTTCCCGTTTTTTTCCCCTCATCGTTTGTTTGCTCATTGCGGAGCTCTCTCCGGTCCCGGTGTTCACGAGAAGGTGGGAAGGGTGGGCATGTGCTCAGCCACTCTCCTGTCAGGTGTCCTCCTAGGTCGCAGCAAGAACTGTTGGGGAGAGATGGGCCCCTGCCCTGCTTGTCCAGGTGAGACAGAGGGAGGTGTGCCCGTTCCAGAAAGAGATGGTGAAAGGTGTGCATCCCAGGTGTGCATCTCTGTGGGCTCTGTTTATTGTGACTCCCCACTGTAAGGTTTTTGGTGGTGGAGAGACCAGCAGACACAAGTTATGGCCAAACAAGTGGCTTTTATTAAGCACTCCTGGGCGAGGTTCACAGGTCCTAAGGTCAGGGCCTGAGAAGTTGCGCCGCCCAGGACTGAGGCAGGGTTTTTATATGTGGGGTGAAGGGGGGTCTTGGAACATTTAGGTAGGACATAGTCGTTTGAAGCCTGGAGACTTAGTCTGCAGCAGCTAGGTCAGGCAGGAAGCCGAGCTCAGGGTGCTCAGCCAGCGTAGCTGTTTTTTGCCACTCATAACAGGATGCGGTCTGGTCCCAGCTGCAAGCCAACAGGGAAGGCCCGGGGCTGTTGTTGCTGTGCCTGTGGGGGTCTTTTGGCCAGCCTTACACCCACCCCCCTTCAAAATATTTCTTAGGGTTACTACGCATCCCAGGCTGGAACGACACATGGGTATCCCTAGATGTGTGGCGTATTCAGAGTCATGTTCTTGGAATGTGTGACTGTCATGTAATCTAAACTCTTTCCCAAATATCTCCTTTTAAAATGGAAAAACAGATTAAGCAAAAGAGAAGAAAAACAAATCCAGAGAAACAGGCTCTTCAAGGGAGGCCTTTTCCCCCTGGCCTGGAAGGTGGGCTGCTGCTGCGCCCACGTCTGCGGCCCTGCACCAGGGCTGCTGGGCTGCCTTCCAGACCGGCCGTCCGCTGAGTTAGGTTCAAACGTGCAGGACCATTAAGATCCAGACTACTTCCGGCTGGTTAGGGGTGTGAGTGCTGTCTCTGGGTGAACATTTTAATTTGGGAATTCAGAGGAAAGCTAGGGTGAGATCAGTGAAATGCCAGTGAAAGTCCCCAGACAAAAGCCTGTTGCAAGAGGAATTCTGCGACAGGCAGGAATGGGATGGTATGAAGACCCGGGTCACGCCCAAGCTTTGGCTGGGGGTCACCCAGGGGTGGGCAGCTGAAGCTGCCAGTCAACTCTGCTTCCCAGCGGCAGGTTCAAGGAGGCCAGAGCCACACGCCCCTCTCCCCCACGGCCACCCGACTTCCCCCGATCAACAGGAAACATAATTAGAACATGTAATTATTAACTTCAAAAATGGTCTCATTTTGCTGGTTTGCATTTTTCTGGTTAACCTTGATCTCAAACATTTCTCATGAATTTAGTGACATACTTGCATTTCTTCCAAGAATTGTATGCCTGGGTTCTCTGTGCATGACTGTTTTCTTCATTGACATCTGAGAGGATTTGCGATATTAAGCCTGTTAACTCTTTGTTCATTTCCTTCAGATATTTTTAACCAAGTTATCATTCCTCTTTGTATTTTATGTGGGGTGTTGTTGATACGTTTTTAAATAACTCACTCTTCTGTTAAGATCATTTTCATTTACTTCATATTAGGAAAGCTCTTGCTCGTCCAGACTGTCAATATTAATATATATGCCAGTAGCCTCTTCTAGATAGTTTTAGATTCATTTTTTACATTTAATACACTGGAGTTTTATTTCAGTGTATGGTATAAGGGGGGAGCAAACTTGACTGTTTTTCCCCCATGTAGCCACAATTTTCAGTTTTATTTTTAGATAATCCAACCATTAACTATTTTTTCTTGGTGATTTCCTTTCTCAGATTTAAGTTTTTAAAACACATGTAATGGATTTCAGGACTGTCTGGTTCTACTTCATTGACTGACCCGCAGAATCTTGAACCTGCAGCACACTGTTTTAATTGCTGTATCAGCAATAATATGGTTAGATACCTCATAGGAAAAGGACCGCCTTGATATGCTTTAAGCAACTCTTAGCTCTTCTTATCTTTTTTTCCTTCCAGATAAGCTTTCATCATGTTCAAAGAAAAAAAAAAAGGTTCCACTGGGATTTAATTCGGATTTCATTTCACCTAAAAATTACAAGGATTAACAGCAAGGATTAACAGCATTAATGTATTCAATATTTCAATCCAAGGTTATGTCTCTCTATTAACTATTCTCTTTTATCAATCTCTGTAAAAAGTTTGTGTTTTTAATATAGGTCTTGGATATTTCTCATTAGTGTTCTTTGTAAGTTTTTTTTGCAATACTCTTATTAATGCAATTTTCCCCCTATATTCTCTGCTTATTGTTGGAATAGGAAAGCTATTGATTTTGGAGATTTTGGTATATTTATCTTTTATCTGAGCATTTCCCTAATTTTTTATTAATACTAAGAATTTTAGATTGATGCTCTTATATTATCTTGATACATAATCATATTATAGTCTATAAGTAGCAAAGTTTGTTTCCTTCTTTCTATTGTAGAGTTTGAAAACAAATTGTAGAGTTTGAAAACAAATTGCTGTTGCCTTAATTGTTTCTGACTTATGGGTTGAATTTATTTTGAAATTTCGAATAACTTTAAAGGGCAGCATATTATTTTTGTGTTTATCAAAGTGAAGAATGGGTTTAAAAAGCTTGAACAATGTCATTTTGGAGTGCCAGATGAACAGGATGACCTGTATTTCAGAACCATTCCCACACTTTTCTTGATTGAGTGTATTGTCTCTGCTAAATCCTAGAAGTACAGTTATTTCATGGTGCTAAAATAAGTCAGTATGCTGGAGTAGAATTGAGGTCTTCTAGGAAGAAAAGCCATGGGTTGGAAGACCATGGGGTTGAGAAAGCACACACAGGCAGACAGGGCTGATGTTTTCCCCTGAACAACCCAACCAACAAAAAGCAACCCCAAGCAAACCCTTCTGACACTTTTCAAAGTCCTCATCATAGTGCCTTTCATCAGGTGTTCTAGGAAACATTTCTCAGCTGTAGATTTAGAGGCATGTGGAGGAATTAGAGGAGGTAAACATCTAATTTAAAAAATCTTAAGTAGCTATTTTTAAAACAATTGCCCGTTAAAGAAAAGTGTGGATGATCTGTGCATGTATCGATCGCATCTGTGGGGTAGTTCGGGGACACTCTGTGAGCATGGTCAGGAACCAAGTCATTCAGGGGCCCAGTTCTCAGTTCTCAGTCCATCACTGCTAGCTGCCACAATGCTTTCTGACCATCGAACAGCTTCAGCTCTTTTCCTTAGTCCTCTGTTATTCGCTTTAGACCCATAATGGACTTGTTAAAAATAGGAAGCAAAGGGAATCCTGAAGCTGAATTACAAATTAACACAGGGTACAGACATGAAAATGATTGGACGGATTTGCTGTGGGATAATCCTGGCCTGATCTCTAAGTTACATTCATCTTATCAAAATCCTTAGTTTGAATAACACTTTGGAGTACTCTTACATCAAGAGGTCTCTGGTATCTCAAAAACCAGTGTGCGAAAGGAAAACGAACATGCATTTCAGGGAGTTGGGATAAAAGCCTTCCTTTGCTGCAGTGTGCTATATGTGGAAATGTGAAATGTGCACAATCATTCTCTTTTATCATTTAGGAAACAAAACACAAAAATTACGAAAAGCCAGTTTTTTTTTTGGATGCACAAATTCGCACAATTTAGAAAATCGTACCACGAAAGCAGCTTTGATCTACTTTGGAAGCTGCGATGTGTGGTTAAATTTCAATCTACATTTAAAATTTTTTATTTGATTCTTCCAAACCAAACACACAATCTCATTTTGTTGACTGTGCTTTTTCTTTTAGCTGGAATCATTCTGAAAACAGGTGTAAGTAACCAGATGTCCCCTTAGCCTACCAACACATTTCTGAAAATCATTATAAAATGCTCAATTGACTTTAAACAAAGTCATTTCCTGTATCCTTCAAGAAATACATATTTTCAAAATGTCACCCCCAGTAAATAACTTGTTGACTTGTACAGGGCTGTCAGTCAAGTTACAGGGGCAGAATTTGAAGTAGCTAATTGGCAATAGAGCCAGTTGTCTATCAAGGTATTTCCAATTTATGGCAGTGAAATCATGTTATCTGCATGGAAGAGAACTTAACTACCTCTGTTTCTCTAGAGCGGGGGATCTACGTTGCATCTGGCTCAGTCAAAAGTGGTTCCAAATCATGAACAAACATGAATGAGTCAGACTATTGCTCCTATTTACCTACATTAGAAATTCTTACCTCCTAAATGATAGTTTCTGTGTGCTTTGTTTTGATGTTAAAGTACAGGCTTCCTACATGCATCAATACAGCGATCTGAATTGATCTCATTTAGCACATTTTGAAGCATTTCTTACCAATGAAGTCAAAACTCAATACAAGCTACAGCCTGATATTATTCCTAAAACATTTCTCCTTGGGGCGATAAAACAGTAAGCCAATTGTCTCTACACTGCTATACTGAAATCCTTGGTTCTTGTGTACAGCATGAGGCCAAGGCAGCCATACTTGGATTTAATAAAGAAAGAAATGGCATTTATTGAAATTTAAGAAAAGTTCAGAATTACGAAAGCATGAAAATAACTGCTTATTGTGAAAATGTCAAACATGAAACTACATGTAATAAAAAATGAAAGCTCTAATCTCCCTGCTCCCCATCCTTCCGTCTCCCCAGTACGACTCCCCTCCCTGGGGCTGATGGACAAACTATGGTCTTCCATCAAGGATTTATTTTACCGGTGATTTTTTATGGCAAAGAGAAACTTATAATAACAATTTAATAAGATAAGACATCATCCCTTGACCAGGAATATTTCTTTGTGTTTGGTTGGGGTCTGGAACTTAATGGTTCTTTGAAGCCAGTCACAAAGAGTTTAATTGGAAGGAACAATCACTAGATAAGCAACCTGGGAAGAAATCCTGCCCTCTGGTGTTCCCTGGAGATTGGTGAGGGTTTGCCACAAAGCAACATGTGGCCACTACACCTTGGCATATTTAAGTTTCTAATCATCCTGATCAAATATTGTGAACATTAAAAAAAAGAAGGGTAAAGCCAAATGTGATATAATCTATGATTCTGGTCCCAGAGTACAAATGAGGTTAGTTTTTCAGATTTATACTCTTGTACCACGTGGAACATTATCTGTGCCGTTTATGAATAAGAGGGTGGAGGGCTTTTCTGTTTTGATTAATAACCTATTTCTAGGAGAACAGCCCATGGGAAAGTATTCTCTTTCCCAGTTCTAAATAGGAGGGCCCTGTTGCTTATGCAAAAAAATTCTAAAAAATCTTAGAATTTTGTTTAGATCAGGTTTAGACAATTAACTTTTTAGCAGAATATACAGAGTACATAAAAGATCACTGAGGGGTCTTAAAAATTCCACTTGAGCATCCCTCTTAGTTATGCAGAAACAGAGTATGCACTCATTATTTCTTATGGCTTTAGAGTATCCTAGAACCTTCTGTAACTTGCCCTGAATCTCTTGAATGCAAAGCTAATGGTGTGAGGAGGTGGGCCTATTTGCATAGGAGTTAGGGTCTTCTGTGAAAGACTCCAACCCCTAGTTCCTGGCATCCAAAAGTATTTGGGATAAATAAGGGTGGACCAAATTAAGGCGCAAAATAACACCTTGAGAAAAGACTCGTGACCCAGTCTCATTATAAGGAAGGTGCAAGGAGGATGTGAGTTGAGGGAAGGGTGGGATTCTAGTACAGAGTCGGGTGGGGGTGGAGGCAACCCCTGCCCAGCTCCACAGGCATACTGGGTGTGCTTTGGAAACAGTGACTGTGTGTGTGCTCAAGGACGGAGCACCCTCGATCAGGTTCAATGCCTTGGAAGGGGGCCCATCTTCCCTGGAAGACACCTGCAGCGTGGGCAGGCACCAGCAAGGAAATCATCACCGCCGGAAGACCAAGCCTGGGGAACTGCACAGGGTCAGTGTCCAACAGTGACACCATGTGGCAGTGAGGCCCGAGAGAGAACCTGTCAGAATCGAGTTCTCTTTCCCTGTGACATTTGAAAGAGCCAACACAATATTCACAGAGGATCTCAATCAGCCAGAGAAAGGCAAACCAAAGTGAGGATTTTCATATCAAATTCCCAGAAGTGGAGTCTTCTGGTCAGATGAGGTATCCTAAAGGACTCTCACTGGAGAAAGGGTGTTCGGCAAGAAGTACAGTGCCCAGACACTAGCTTAGCGCACCCTGAGAGTGAGCTGATGGGGGTCCGCGTAGCCTGCAGAACGACTCAGCTGAGGGTTATCTGGGGGCAGACGCCCATTTAGAGCCACCCTAGCGAGCGCCGCCTTTCTCTTGTAAGTTAACCTACGATTAGGTGGGGCTCATTCCAGTTGTGCAGCCACAGGTGAGGGTATGCGTGCTGCAGATTGGACACCAAAATGGAATTAACTCTCTGGAGGGGATTTCTGAGCATCCTCCCTCCTTGGAGAGGAAGGACTGGGAAGAAAACCCAGGCTAGAAGGGTAAAGGGACCAGGGACAGGTAACAGCGAATAAAGTTTCTGTTTCTGGTATCAGAGTCAAAGTCATCTAGGCCTTTTCAAAAATAAGTCATGGAAACTTAGACCAGAAAAGGGCCAGAAAGTGGATAAAAAATCATGGGACCAACCTTCCCGCATCTGCAGGGTTGTTAGTTCTTGTCGCGTGGTTGCCTTGTTTCCCTTTAGCCCAGGGCTGGTGGATGTGAGTTGTTGAGGAGGTCCTGGACGTGGAAAGCCCCAGTGACCATTCAGACCCTAAAGGCTGCTTCTGGCTGGATTAAACCCGAAAGTTACCTTTAGGAGGGCCCTTTTATATCATGCTTTGGAAGAGAGCTGGGAAGAAACCATCATCGACCAAATAGTATGGTTCTTGAAGAGTCAAATTCAGCCGAGAAAAGAGAAAACTAGAATTTTCTAGAGCCTGTTTCTCTAGTTTGACCCTCACTGTTCTCAGATCACCCTGGGCATTTTCCTCCCAGCACTTATCGGAATCACAGATACAGATTTGGTTGATTATTTCATTCATGTCCGTTTCATCCCTCTAGACCACTGCTGAGGACGGGGATGGTGCCTGTTTGCTCGTCACTTTATCCTACGAACGCACAGGAGATTGAAGCGTACGTAAGTGTGTGTAAGATTCTGGGGGTAGAACCACCTGTCAGCCTTCAGGGTGCAAGGTGGAGGAGATAGTGTCAAAGGTTGGAGAGCCGGGTGGGAAGAGGGCTCACACACCTGGGAGGGGAGGGACAGAAGTCCTGACCATGGTGTCTGGGGCTGTCGGAGGACGTTATTTTTTTTTGCGTCATTGGGCTGCTCAGAGTGGCAGGTGCTCAAGGGAAGCTTCCGAACCATCTGTAGGAAGGACCCTTGCCTCCCAACACTGACCCTGGGCTGAGACACGCCTGTGCTCATTGTCGACTGCAACATTTCTATGCCTTCTTTGTCCAGATTGACTGGGGCAGGTGGCTAAACAGAGAGGAAGGTGGGGGTCTCCCAGGCCCCAGCAGGGTCAGGGTGAATGGGGCGAGCAGTTGCCAAGGCGTAAAAATGTCACCCAAACAGACAAGTTTGGTATTTGGTTGGGAGGAAAGCTGGCTGGAGAGGAGAGGGGCGAAGAAAACAGGAGAAACGGATGCTCTGTTGGGAGATCCCGGGGTGCAGGCTGGCACTGATGGGGGGACGTTTCTGCCACTGTCCCTTAGGTCCCCCCATTTCCACAGAGCCTGCCGAGGGCCCCATCATCACACTCCCAGGGAAGGGCCACACAGCAAGTCCGCCCCTTCGTCTGGAGCCAGGATCCCAGGTGCCAGCGTCCAGCAGGAAAAGGGCCAGGGCTGCTAATGCCCTGAACTTGGTACCAGGAAGGAAGAATAAGTGTGCATCAGCCTCATTTGTGAAAGTTGTTTAATATCAAAAGATTCCAATCACCTTGAAACCATTAAAAAAAAAAAACAGAAAAAAACCCACCCCCAAACAGAGAAAGCTCGAAAGCATAAAGAAAAAGCAAAAAAGGTGTGGATGCTATCAAGTTCAACTGGGGTGAACGTCATTACCTTCCTCTCCCTGCTGCTGGCTTCAAAACTCCTTCCTCCCATGCTAATGTGCACGAGGGCAGGGGCTTGGTCAGGTTGCAGTCCACCAGGAAAGCAGCCCAATCTAGACCGTTGCTTGTTTGCCTGTCTCTCCCACGGGGTTGTGAGAGCCTAGAGGCGGGATCTGCCATGTGCTCATCTTGCACCTGGGCTGGTACCATGTACCTACCAGGAGCATTTAACCCGTGCTTAGGGACTGAAAAGTGCTCTCAAAATGAGAGTCCTTCTGGTGCCACCACCTGGTTTCTATTCTGGTAGATGTTAATAAGGCTACGGTGGTATCACCAGAACACGGAGCTGGCCCCTATCGTGTGGGCTCCTTCCTGCGTCCTCGACATTCAGAAAGCAGGACAGATTGAGTTGGAGTGAAGAAAGGAAAGCTTGATAGTGCTAGAGGGTCACTTACAGCCCATAGAGTCCAAAGACCTCATTTTACATTTGAGGTGACCTTGGCCTAGAAGGACACGTGACTCTCATTTTCCTGCGCTGCCTCTCTAAGGCTGGGTCCGGTGTGCATGCAACCCCCATGTAGGCTGGGGTGGTGATCCCTGCAGCCAGTCAGACTTGGTCTACAGTGGCTTCCGCAGCTTGGGCCCCAGCCCTTGCCTTGGTGGAGCAAAGGAGAGTTTAGCTGTGAGGTCCTGGGCATAGGGGACTTGAGACCCAGTGCCACCAGGGGCCAGCTCATCTATGGTGGCCTGAGGGCTGCCATCAAGGCCAAACAACAAAGGGAGGGACACAGGCAGGCTCACTCCAGAATGCTTCGCCCTCTGACGAGTATGCCCTGGCCTGGGGAAAAGGCCCCAGGGGCTGGGCTCCGCTCAGATTATCCGCGGGAGCAGCCACTACCTGCTCCCACCAGCACTACCGCTGCCAAGCCTGCTCCCCCATGCAGGTGGCATGAGGGGCCAGAGTGCTGGGAGGGGGGTCCTAAGTGCTGACCGTAGATGCTACTCCAGAGGCAGAGGCGGAGGGGCCTTGGCATGCGCTGGCATTATCAAAGGGGAGGGGACAGCAGGGACCTCCCTTACTCATTGAGGCTGAATAGCAATGGCACCTCAGGGAAATGGCCAGGCGTCGACACCAAGAGAAGTGCCTCGGTCTCTAAGCAAAAGTAGACTTGGTTTTGTGCACGGTGCAGAACAAAAGTAGACAGACCATCAGACCTCAGGGGAATAGGACTGGCCTCGCTCTTGGAATCCTGGTCAAGAAGGAAGGCCTGAGCCACAAGGAAGCAGACCCAGTACAATCATGCCAAGGGAAAGAGAAGTGTCACTACTGTTTCCCAAGGACGAGTCAGTTCAGCACCCTGTGGGGCCCCAGGCAGCACACCACCTGTCCTCCGAGAAATGCCAGTCCCCGCTGGGCCAAGGTATGGCCCCATGTCTGCCTGGGTGGCCTGGCAGGTAGGAGGTTGGTCTTCAGTCTGTCAACAGAGAGAAATACCAGCGGTGCTCAGGTGAGAAAGATACCAGACCAAAGGGGCACGCTCTCTGATGCCTGAAGAGGAGAGGAGGGGCAGGAGAGGGGGAAATTGGTCAGTGAGTTGATCCAACCCTCGGGTGGGTGGGATTTCTGTGCGGTGACCTCAAGGATGAAGCGTTTCTATGGAACCCCACCACCAGGGCTCCTGCACGTCAACTCTTTTTTTTTTAAATTTCAGCATATTATGGGGGTATGTATGTTTAGTTTACGTATGTTGCCCTTACCCCCCTCCCCCCCGAGTCCGAGTTTCAAGCATGTCCATCTCTCGGATGGTGCGCATTGCACTCTGTGTATGCATATACCCGTCCCCTCCTCCCCCTCCCCCGCCGCCCAACATCCAATAGATGTTATTCTTATATGTACACTTATGTGTCACATCAACTCTTTTGACTGTGCTGTCAATCAGCGGCTGATCCCTCATTGTGTCCTGGCGCCCTGTCCTGCCAAACTGGAAACCTGGGTTTCACCTTTGGCCCCTCACGCCCAGTCAACGCATCACGCTAAGCCCTACCCCCAGCCCCTTGGTGGCGCCGTCTCCACACTTGCAGGGCCACAGTCTTCACATCGGTCCAGAGCCCGGTGGGGCCTGGGGAGTCTGCACAATTTCCTGCCCATCTCCCCCATCTCCAGCCTCAACCTTTCCTGCCCTTCCTACGCTCCAACTGACAATGGACTCGCTTCTGCACTGCTGAGCACCTGCTCCCCTGCGGCTCTCGAAACCTTAGGCAGCTTCCCACTGCCCACAGATTGAAGTCCAAACTCTCTAACTTGGTTTGGAGAACCGGCCCATCCGCGGCCCCTGCTCCCTCTCTTGTTCTGTGTCTGCCTCTCTGTACACTCCTTCCAGACCTTGTCCTAAAGTCTCCTCCATTGTCTCTGAGCACCCTGTGCACTGCTGCCTCCCAACACCCATGGAGAGAACAGAACTCCACTGGTTGAATCTGAACCCCCCTGCACGGTGGAGGCCCTCTCCCCTGGACTCAGGCCAAGGATGCTCCTCCCTAGTATTTTTTAGGGAGCTTACAGACGGGTTAGCTTTCTCTGGCTGTTTCCTGTGATTGCCTGTATTTGTGCGTCTTTCTCTCCAAAGACACTGTAAATTTTTTGAGGGCATGGATTGTGTTTTTTGGTCCTCTGAAGCCTCAGCTTTGAACAAAGGGCTTGAAGACTATGCTTGCTGCTGGCTTGTGGGTTTAAGATTCTCCTGCCACCCCCAGGAACAGGTCAAGGGGAATCATAATTTTCAACTGGAGAGCCGCATCCTCAACACCGAGGTCAGGTTTGCACTGGAAGACGCCTGGGCTGAGATGAAGTGAGTGGGGAGAAACTAAGAGAGGAAAGAAGAGAGTTGAGAGGTGGCCCTGGTATTTTTGAGGGAAAAGGGGAAACTCTCTGAACCCATCCACAGGGAATACAACACAGCTCCAGACTGCCTGAGCAGGAATCGCTGTCACTGTGCCGAGCGTTGGTGGCACCAACCCCAGCTTCCAGACAAGCCAAGGGGCCAGATAACCTGGCTGCAGCTCAGTGGGGAAGCAAGCGGGGCTAGAAATTGTGTCAGGGACGCAACAAATACCATCCAAGTTGTGTGAATGTCACAAACCAACACGGAGCGACCTTCACCATCAGGAATGGAGAAAAGAATGCGAATGCAGATCCTCACAGGCGCCGCCAGCCCCTGTCCTCCCCGACTCTGCCCATCCATGGGGTGCTAAGGATGTGGGGAGGGCCAGAAGACTGCGGATTTCTTGTCAACACCAGTCAACGCTGTTATGTGATTCCCAGGGTCTCATCCTCCTCAAGCTGGAACTTAATGCATCTCAGATGTTCCCAGACCCCAGCCATTAGGTGGTGTAGGTGACAATCCACCCTGTGCTGGAGTCTCAAGATCAGGGCTGGTCCCTGCTATGGAAAGGGTTTTGTGGGTGGAGGAGAGGGGTGTGGGATATGAAGGATGGGGTCTTCTGCCTGGCGAGGGGAAGGTGGGCAAGGGCTGGTACCAGGTCTGCACAGGCTGCAGTGCCAACCCAGCCCTTGTCCTGGGGACGAGGACAGCACCAGCGCCCACCCGGGAGCAGGACCTGACCTTCTTTCCTCCCTCACATGCCGGCTTGTCCCTGCCCATTCTGTTCCCACAGAGCTGCCGCAGGCACCCCGGGCTCAGCTGCCATTCACCCAACTCACCCCCAGTCGTGTAAATGACAGGAAGAGAGAACAGGTGGGTGGGGAGCGGCAGGAAAGAGATTCAGAGAAGACAGCTATGGGGAGGGACGTGGCTGGACCTGCGTGCGCCCAGCCTGCTCTCCCTGAGGCTTTGCTGGGAGCAAAACCCCCTACACAGCAGAGCAGCCGGACTCCCGGCAGCCTTCGTAGGCGGCCATGGAGGGCGGAGAGGGGCCTCTTGGACCAGTTCTGATTTGGAACTTTCTTCAGTATCCCTTGGGAATAAAAGGCTGCAGTGCAAGGCCGAATAAAACACATCACCTGTCTCACACAGCAATGTTTTTCATACTGTGGGTTGCAAACCGTTAGTGGGTTGTGAAATCAATTTAGTGGTTTACAGCCAGCATTGGAAAACAATAGATGGAAAACAAAAACCTCAGGGTGTCACTTACAAAAAGGGTAAGTGCTGTTGTCAGCTATGTGTCCCTCTATCCATGCACATGCCTATACCTACATCTAAATATCTGTGTGAGTGGTGATTAAAAAAGCTTATTAAACTTATTTCTTACTGTGGTTCGTGTGGTCCAAAAAGTTTGAAAAACATTAGCCTGGACAAGAGTATCACCACTGGGCCCAGCTGGTCCTGGAGGAACCTGGAAAGACCAAGTCTGAGTGGGGAAGAGTCAGAACTGGGGTGCAGGGCTCCTTTTGACCTCAAGGACCAGAGAGTTTTTTTGGCCCCCTCCTGGAATTAGGTGACCGCCTCGCTGGGCCCTGGGTGGGTAGGACTGTTAGGGGAAATCTCCTTTAGAGACCCGAGGCGTATCTCTAGCTGTTTAAATGCTGAGGCTCTGCATTGCTTTGGGGTCTCACGTTAGCTTCTGAGATGTACGGGCTGGAAAGGGAGAGCCTGGCGGAACTTGAGAGAACCAGCCAGTGCAGAGACAGACGGGAAAACGGGGCTTGCTCAGTAGATGTCAGCGGCTTCCAGGACATGCCGAAGTTTGAGCTCAGTGGGTGGGCAGGTTGGGTGCTTGCCCTTGCTAAAGCATGAAATTCAAGAGCCCCTGGAAGAGAGGGAGGAGTCAGGGTTGGGGCCCCCCTTTTCTCGAAGACTACTAGAGAGAGCCTAAGGGTCCGGGAAGGGGTACACCCTGATTCCTCAGTCAGAACAGGCACCTCTGAGAGCTACACTCTGCATTAGAGAAAGAAAAGAAGGCAAGATGTTCATTGTTTGTTGCAGGAAAGCTCCACAAATCACTGGGGATGGGAGAACAGCACCCAGAATGTGAGAGAGGGGAAAGAATGTGAGCGTGTGTGTGTGTTGCCTCCTGGTGACAGCATGTGGCTTAGGATGCACTGCTGGGGCCTTTCCTCGGTCGGGGGGGAGGGAGGCTACACAGGGAGATGGCACTTTTCCTAAGGAAAAAATTATAGGCTATCTAGCACGCTGCCTTGACTATACTACATGCTTAATTCACTCACAGCAGTATTTTTTACCAGAGATTTCAGAATTATTTGTGCTTGCTAATTGCTGTGGAACCCAGGAAGAGGGGTCTGTCCTCTGGTGGGGTCAGCACGCAGGAATAACTGCCTTTGGGATTCTCAGGTTCAGTGGAACCTCTGGCTTTTGAAGTGTTCGTTGTTCTCCGCTTCTTTCAAAATCCCTCCTGCTTCCCCACAGACAGGGAGCCTCGCCTTTTGCCTCCCTCCCCTGCAGGGCTAGCCACGCAGAGGGCAGAAGGATTAGCTGGATTAAAAAAGAAACATGATACAAGAGGTGCCAGATCACCATTGTTGTTTGTGGCTGAGTAGAACTCCATGGCACACATATAGCACATTTTACTAACCCACTCACATACTGATGAGCACTTGCAACTCGGGTGGGGCAAGGGCAATGTATGCAACCTAAACGCTTGTACCTCCATAATATGCTGAAATAAAAAACAAAAACGTAGACTCTGGCGTCAGGTCTGTGGCTAAGTAAAGAGTCTTAGGCTACTTCCCAGACCAGGGACTCGGCCAATTGGAACTTTAGCTTATTCCCATTTGGGAAAGATGAGAAATGATCCTGACTCAGGATTCATTCTCGAGTGTATGACGGGAGAGAGCAAGGCTCTCTGTACTTCCTTGTCATCACTGTCACCACCTCTGGGGACACCTTGGAGCCGCAGTGACCGTCAGGAGTGGCCGTTTCTCACCACTGTTTCCATGGACACTGGCTGAGCAGCCCGTCCTTGGCCAGTGCCGTGAAGGGACCGGAGAAGGACTGAAACCGGAACCTCTGGCCTCTCTGAGGCCCTAATCTTGTCACTGGGGCAAGCGCAGAAACAGAGACATGGAAAGAGCACAGCTGTGGCTCAGAGGAGATTGGGCACAACTATTCCAAAGGGAATTTCACTGCTATCGTTGCTGCAAAATGGGGTGGGTGCAGTTTGCAGATTAAACTTCTGTGTTAAGGGGGAAAGGACTTTGCACCCTTGGGCACACCCTTCCAGGTGCTTCAGCTTTCATAGCATGCACTCGAGTCAACCAAACTATTCCTTATGGACAAGGATTTCCAAGAAGGCTGGTTATTATACAGAGAAACAGAACAACTAATTCAGAAGCCACATTGGCAATACAGTGGCTCTTTTTAACTTAAATTTTATTCTATAAAAATTTGTGACAAACATGCCTGCCGTCTCCCACTCTGGTAGTAGGTAGTAAGTGCCGAAGGATTCAACCAGGACTCCTAACCCAGGGTTTGTGTCTATGGTTCCCGAATTCTGTGCCAAGGCACCCAAGGACACTGCAGCTAACTCACAGGAGTGCCACCAAATACTTTAAAATTTTCCAGGTGGCCACAGTGACATCTGTCATACATCACACTATTGAGTCATTTGGACTTAACTACCTATTGACAGAACTACTAGTTATTTCTTTAGCCTAGGAGCACTGCAAAGCATTACGGAGACCATTGGGTAAGGTCTCCTGGGTTTAGTACGCCGTCAGCACAGACATGGTAGGATGGACACGTGGCCACATGCCTGAGTGCAGACATCTCTTCTACGCGCCCCCTCCTCAGTCCTATCATTGGCCAGCCCCTTTGAACTTGCTGTTGCTGATTTGTTTCTATAAGAAAAGCGCACATGTTTGACATGAACTTGACCTGGGTTTGTAGTATCCATCTATAGTTCAGCACCAGAGGCAGCTGTGACTCCTCCCTTTTGGGATGAGAAAGAGCAGGTTGGCTCAGAGTCTATGAGTTTTCATCATCGGTCAGGTCCCCAAACTGACACACAAGTTGGCAGAATTTGCCACTAGAGCCATCGGGTACCGGGTGTCTACGCTTCCTCCTTCCTGACTTTGTTCCCTTCTTCTTTGTGGGCCCTCAGCCTGGCTCTCTGCTGACTTCTCCCTCCCAAAGCTTCCCCTGCAGTCCCTGACAAGGCCCATCCCACCTCTGTGCCCCTTCCACGACCGTGGACTCTACTGTCCAGGGGCTTGGCCGCTCAGCCGTTACTTTCAACTGCCACTGGAATTTTCCCTCCTTAGAATTCTCGGGGGTTGGTGCTCTGGTTCTGCAACCAGGGGACTATTAGGCCCTGAGGATGGGGACCAGACCCTTCTGTGGGGACCCTGCAGCTAGTACACTGGAAATGCCCAGTGAATATGTGATGAATTAATCTAATAACTTAATTCCTAGCATGGGTTTTAGGGCATTCCCAGCTGCACAGTAGACCCTCTAGTCACCGCCTTCTCATTTTCCAGGGGCTCTCCCTGTCATAGCTGAAGAAAAACTTGATGTGGAAGCCTCAGCAGGCCCTGCAGAGGGGGCTGTGGCTGGGGGTCTTTGGCCCTCCTGTGGCCCTTCTCCTGGCCCTGGTCTCAGCCATTCGTTGCCATGGCTCTTGTGTCCTTCCAGGCAGGTGTGAAGTGCAGGCTGCCTACCGAGTTGGGGCAGGGCTGTGTAGGGAGTTAGGAACTGGATTTAATCAGCCTTTTTCCCTTTTCATGGCAACAGGGAGAGGAGTCTAATGTCTCCGAGACTGAGGTGCCCGTGCCAGCCCTCCCGGGGGGCCGGGCCTCTGGCAGCCCCCGGCTCTGCCTCCTAGGGCTTCTGGGCTCTGCTGTCCTTGTGATTTTCAGGGGGTGATGGTGGGGCTGGGTGGGGGGGGGGATGCGGGAGAAAAGGCTGCCCACTCCTCGGACACCTCCAGATTCCTCCAAGTTACCACGTATCCTCTATCAGCACCTGAGTGGGCATTTTAGACATGGAAAGAGGCCCTGCTTTTAGTGCATGTGAAAATACAATGGCTAGGTAGAACCTCTTCTGGAGGTAGGATTTAAAGCCTGTGGTTTAAGGCCCCTAGTCACTGAAGTTTAGGATACAGAGCCCTGCTGGGACTCTGTTCTGCAGGCCCCCATGTTAGGTTTGGGTGCCTTGGAGGGGATCTCCTGCCAGAGGCCACGGCCTCACTGTCCTGGTGGACTAAGGCCTTGCAGACCAACTCTGTGCCCCTGGGAGGGGAGAGGAGCCTGGCCTGTCTCCTCTTTGGTGTTGGCTGAACCACAGGAAAGGGACATACTGGAGCAGCCCTGGGCAGCACCCTATCTTCCTCCCAGTTGGGGCCGTCATGGGGCGTCCAGGCTCTCACTTACCACATGGTCAACAGAACCTACAATGACTTCCGCTTAGCTCCCATGCCTTCAGACCTAAGAAACAGCTCCACGAACTGTGCCAGCTTTCTTGCCCACGTTGGCCAGGCGTTGTGCTAAGAGCTGGAGCTACAGGGCTTAATTATTCAGAATGGCTGCCTTAGAGGGGCTGATAGTTGATTTGGAAGTAAACACAAGTGCCTTAGTAACTTCAGTGTGACTAAGTGAGAGCTCTGCTCTGTCTGTGACAGGATCTCAGAGGAAGGCCACCCATCTGGGACCTGTGCTCCCGAGCAGGGAGAGCCTGAGCTGAATCCTGGTGAAGAAAGGATTAGCCAGGCCAGGAGTGGGCTGTGGGGGAGCCCAGAGGTGGCCCAGGCGTGGGGTGGGGAGCGCAGCCTGGGGAAAGCACAGATGTGTGACATAGCAAGGTTGGGGCACCAGGGAAACAAGCGGAGGCTAGGGTTTGCAGAGGGAATGAGGGGCTTGTCCCACGCTGGATATGATCTCGTAGACTCTGTGAGCAGCAGGGCAGCCAGAGGGCCAGATGGGCATTTTTGGTGAAGCCTGCAAGGGGACAGTTCTAAGCCAAGTCACAAGTTGGGGCTGGAGAGGAGGCCACTGCAATGGACCAGGCGAGAGATGAAAAGCCTCAGTGAGGGCAGAGGAGAGGAGAGGCGGGAGGGCTGGAGTGGAAGAGGTAGGGGGCTGTGTGTGTCATGTGGCCCTGGGCAGGTGTCACCAACTACGGAACAGAGTTGGGAGGTGGGGGTGATAGTGACACATGGTGTCTGTGGGCTCAGGGGAGGCGGAAGTGGCTGTGCCTGTTGCATTAACAGACTTCTAAAACCTGTCAAGCGCACAGGCCAGGGAGGGTGAGGGGAGAGTGGGTAAGGACAGATTCCTGAGGGCAGATATATCAGGGGCGGGAGAGAGAACACGACAGAGGCAGAGGAGGTGGGGAGCTTGGTGGAGAATCGGGAGCAGATGCTCCTATGTGCCTGCGGGGGTGGTATCACCCCCTCTCCCCCCTTGCCCCCTCCCCCAGCCTGTGAACTGGCAGTGACCAGTCTTAAGGGCTGATGTCTCCCTAAGGTGCCTAAAGCTATGTCTAATGCATAATAGGTGCTAAATTAATGTTTGTTAAATCCACTGAACACAAGTATAGCACAGAGGTCAGAGAGAGGAGGGCCAAAAACATTGGAGAATTTGGCAATGGAGAGGGTGGGGGGTGCGGAGGAATGGTGGGTCACTTGCCAGGCCAGTTCTGGGGGAGAGGGGAACAGGGTGTGGACACCAGGCTTCGGCAGACCGAGGAGGCAGGGTTTTGGGGTAGAGTTGGGTAGTGTGGGAGGTCGGGAAGTGGAAGACAGTCTTTCTAGTCCTTGTAGAAGTCCGTCCAAGACAGGAAGGAGAGAAAGTGCAAAGCACAGGATTGGTGGTTAGATCATTTTTAAAGAATTTAACAGCATGTTTATTACTCCATCCTCCAAATACTGCATGAAAGTTAGGAAAATATAAGTAAGAAGAAAATACAAAATCACCTGTAGTTCCATCCATTGGAAACATAACCCATTAAACCTTGGAGTAATTTCCTTCCAGACTTTTTTGGTTTTGTTTTTTAGTAGAAATGATATCACCCAGTACATTATTCTGCAGCACATCTTTTTCACTTAGTATTTCTTGAATTATTTCCTCTGTCTAGGCTATTCTTCCAAAATATCCTTTAAATTTTTACCTACCTGTCTTTCTAATAGCTGAGATTCAAATGGTTTGAAATGCAACATGTGTAAAGGAACATTTAGTGAAAAGCTGCCCTTTTATTCCCTGCCTCCGAACCACTGAGTTCCCCTCCCTGGAGGCAACCGATGTTACTTTACAAACACCAGACTTGGTGGTTAGATAATATTCCATCGCATGAATGTTCCAAAATTTATTTAACTTTCCAACTCGAATATTTACATGCTACTTAGTTTTATTTTGCTATTATACATAAGGATATGATGAATATCTTTCTGGCTAATCTTTGCAAACATACTTTATTTTATTAGAATAAATTTTTAGAAGCAGAATTTCTGGGTCAGAAGATAGGGAAAATTTAAAAAAAAAAGGCAACTTTCAATATCAGATTTTATTATATTTCCAGGGAAATCTGTATCAATTGACACTCCTATCCCTGCCCAGCTCTCCACCCATGTTATTAAAACTCACTTCCTCAAATGATGCCAACTTAGTGAGTGAAAGATGCTTGCGAATGCCTCTAACCCTGCTGTGAGCTGCATTTTAGGAGATGTGAGTGGTATCTTGGGGAAAAATAGGAGAGTAGGTGATGGCTCCAGGGAGGATGGCTCAGCCTGGGGGCCTGAGAGAGGAGCAGAGGAGACAATCTAGCGCTGGCTCAAGGTAGCCACATGGCCCGTGAGTGCAAAGCCCAGCATGTCTCAAGACTATAAAAGCCGTATATGACAAACCCACAGCCAACATCATACTGAATGGGGAAAAGTTGAAAGGATTGCCCCTAAGAATTGGAACAAGGTTGCCCACTGTCAGCACTTCTATTCAACATGGTGCTGGAAGTCTTAGCCAGAGCAATCAGGCAAGAGAAGGAAATCAAGGGTATCCAAGTCGGCAAAGAGGAGGTCAAACTCACTTTTTGCTGATGATATGATCTATATCCAACCCCAAAGACTCCATCAAGAGACTTCTGGAACTGATAAATAAATTTAGCAAAGTCTCAGATTATAAAATCAATGTATACCAATCAGTAGCATTTCTATATATTAATAACAGTTAAGCTGAGAGTCAAATCAAAGATTCAATACCATTCACAATAGCTACAAAGAAAATAAAATACCTAGGAATATGCTTAACCAAGGAGGTAAAAGATCTCTACAAAGAACCACAAAATACTGGGGAAAGAAATCAGAGATGACACAAACAAATGGAAAAACATATCATGCATCTACCCAAAGTGATTTACAGATTCAATGCAATCACCATCAAAATACCAGTGTCATGTTTCACAGATCTAGAAAAAATAATTTCTATGCTTTGTTTGGAACCAGAAAAGAGCCCAAATAGCCAAAGCAATCTGAAGCAGAAAACAAATCTGGAGTCATCACATTACCAGACTTCAAACTATGCTACAAGGCTATGGTAATCAAAACAACATGGTATTGGCACAAAAATAGAGACATAGACCAAATGGAACAGAACAGAGAACCCAGATATAAAACCATACACATACAGCTAGGAAGGGGGAGTGCACACAGCAGGAGGTGAGCAGCTAGTGAGCGCAAGTGAACGAAGCTTTGTCTGTATTTACAGCTGCTCCCCATCGCTGGCATCACCACCTGAGCTCAGCCTCCCCTCATCCCCCCAGTGAAAAAATTGTCTTCTATGAAACCGGTCCCTAGTGCCAAGAAGGTTGGGGACCACTGATTTAAAGGGTATTTTGGAAGAGTAGTAGCCTGGATAGAGAAAAATATTCAAGAAATATTAAATGAAAAGACATGTTGCTAAATAATGTATGGTGTAGAGGACATTTTGGGTCATATGTAGCCCGGAGCTGGGAATGTTTCCTTGTTGTTTTGTTCTGAGAACATGCCTGGGGGCTTGCATGCGAGCCAGGGCGCCCTGACCCTGCAAACAGGAGGGGCTAGAGAGCTTAGGATGCAAACATCGACTCTCCGGAAACAAAACAACAAGGAATAGGGCATGTCGAGTTGGGACAATGAGGGAACAAGGAAATTGGGTGGGACAGTTGCCAAACCGACTGTGTTATAAATAAAGGCGCTGCAGCAGGAAGTCACTGCAGTCTTGTACTGTCTTTGTGTGTGTATGTCTCTTTGTCTCTGTGTTCATTCCTCGTCCCTAGGCGGGCCACGACAGTATGGGGTGATACCATTACCATTTCTACTGAGAGAAA
>RJWJ010015143.1:0-36709 GCA_004363605.1 Indri indri | reverse complement strand
TCTCCTTAAAGCTACATTTAGATATACCCATTCTTTCTAAATAAATTACTACCCCTTTTGATTATGTAAGTATCTATAGCTACTACTTAGATTCAGAGGAACCAAGACCCAACTTAAGACTGAACCCCGTCTACAACCACAGAGGTGAGGCGCAGGCCAGGCATGGCTCTGGGCCTGGAGAGTAAACGGAGGTGGGAGGCGGGAGCAGAGCAGGAGCAACCCCTCCCTGGAGAAGCCTCTGGCTCCTCTACCACGAAGACCACCACGTGTGCAGAGGACCCTGAGCTCCACCCCTGCCCTGTCAGAATTCAGGCAAGCAGTTCCAGCCTTCTGGCCCCCTGGGGGTCCTGCATGGAGGAAGATGTTGTCTACAGCTCCCAGGATGCTGACTGACCTTGGGGCTGTCCAGAACCCTTGCTCTTTGTTTCTTTGAACATATGAGGGTTAACAATGAAGAAAATCAAATTTTAAAAATGCGTTGCTAAAACTGTATCTCCCCTGTGGAAGGAGAAAGGACCCTTAAAATGCCAAAACCCTAAACCCAGAAACAATTCTGCTGCCAAATGAATGCAGGTGTGTGAGCCTCTCTCTCTCTCCTGTTTGCACGCAGAGCCATGAAGCACTAAAAAGACTGCCTGGGCATCTAAGTTGATTTGAGATCACAGGGCTCTTTCAAAATGTGAAAGCAAACATTTGACATAATTTCTCCAAGTTTCCGTTTGCATTTTTCATGTTTCTCAGGGGCTGCACCCTCGCCTTTCATGTCTGCGAGGTCTAACTTCCCCACTAAACCATTCTGCACTGGCTTTCCTGCTTCTGCGCCTGGCAGGAGTTTGTTTAATTCACTAGCTAGGGATGCCAAGCTGGTAGGATTTCTGATTCTGGGTGTGTTGGTTCTGGGTGGTAGCCTCTGGGACCCTGGGTGATGAGCCCAGAATACGCAGGTGGTTCTCAGAACAGCCTGAGCAGGCACAATGCGGGGGCTCTGCTATCTCCCCTAAGCCCATCTCGCTTCCCTTCCCCCTTTCCCAGCACTGGTTACTTTTAGGGCCAAGGTGTCAGGAAGGGACCTGACAAGAATGAGGGAATGTGGGGACTCCTGAGAAGGGATCATAGCTCAACCCAGAATGCCTGGCCCAGCTGGCTAACTGGAGTAACCTTAGGAACCATTGGCGGCTTTGTCCACTGTGGGGTGAGAATCACACCAGTGACGCACAGAGTTTGGTAGGCAGTAGACTCGTGTCCATTAGGGTAGATCACTAGACTCTACTCATTTTGACCTAAACCTTTGCTAACATTTGGTCGTTTTGGTTAAGCGTGTAAAAAGGATTGGTAATAATAGACAATCACATAGCATCAACATCACCCTAACAAAGGGATAATTCCCACATTTGCTTTGTATTTTCCAAGCCTTTTCTACTTCCAGTATTTTAGATAGTTAAAAATCAATGTATATGCTACCTTGTACTTTTTGACTAGTTATTCTATAGCAGTGGCTTGAGAAGTTTTAAATCAGAAATGAGTATTCACATTTCGGAAAACATGCTTGAACCTTGCAGGAAAGGTGGCCTAAGGAACGGGATTTCAGTGCAGAGAATGATTTTTGTTCATTAGCAGCTGTCAGAGTTTCTGGTCCAATTCCAAGCGGAGAGGAGTATAAATTAAATGAGTCCCACTGTTCACACTGAAATGTTGCAATGGGAAATTTGGACTTATTGACATTCAATTATGAAATAATGTCAATAATTAGATGAAAGAAATACGATCTTTTTTCTTTGTTCTATTTTATGTTACGAAAAGTAAATACAAGTATATACCACCAAAAATTAAAAGCAGGGACTTGAGGAGACAATTGCACACCCTGCTCACAGCAGCATTATTCACAATAACCAAGGGGGAAAACAAGAAGTGTCCCTCAACAGATGGAAAATGTAGAGGAAACACTGGAATACTACTCAGCCATGAAAAGGAAGGGGATTCTGACACATGCTACCTCATGGATGAACCTTGAGGACATTACGTTGAGTGAAGTAAGCCAGGCACAAAAGGACAAACACTGCATAATTCCACTTATGTGAGGTCCCTAGGGCAGCCAAATTCCTAGAGACAGAAAGTGGAATGGTGGCATTAAGTAGCCGGGGAAGAGGAAAATGGGGAGTTGTTTATAGGGACAGAGTTTCATTTTTGCAAGATACACAGAGTTCTGTGGATGGTTGGTGGTGACGGCTGCACAACAATGTGAATATTCTTAATGTCACTAAACTGTGCACTTAAAAATGGCTACGATGCTAACTTTTATCTTAGGTGTGTTTTACCATAATTAAAAATAATTTTTTAAAAAGCAATTTTAAAATTGGCTTAATATTCTCAATATAGTCAACTGAGATCTTTGGCTAATCTACCTGGACACCTTTAATGGGCTTCACTGCCACACACGCAGCCTTCGTGTGGAGAAGCGGGCCTCGAGGAGGCGGGCCTGAACTGCTCACTGGCTGCCTCATGCACAGCCCCTCTGGTGGCAGATGGTCTCTCTCAGACCCCAGGTTCTGCTGCTCCTCAGCCGTCAGATCAACTTCATCCTCAGGAAGGATGCTGAGGATCCCACACACTCCCTCTCCTTTCCAGCCAGCCAGCACGCCCACCGCAGTGTGGCTTCCTCCCCCTGCAGAGCTGACACGGCCAGGTGTGGGCGCTGCCCAGATGGACAGCAGAGGGGTGGGCCCGTGCAGCTCAGAATGCAGCGTGGCCCAGGGTGACCAGTGGCCACACAGACTTAGTTGTGGAGAAAAGTCAAGGGTCACATCCAGGAAAGGAACACCCGATCTGAGACATGGGTGCAAGGACCTGAACAGGAGGCAAAATAAGATTTGGGAAACCGCTCAGTGTGAAGGCTGAGGATGACACCTGGGACTGGCTTCGCAGGTTACCCCCTGCAGGCCACGCGGAGCAGATCGGCTTGTTAAAGGACCAGGATGAAGCTACCCATTTCCTGACTAAGTTACACTAAACATGTATTCCTCTTCCCAAGAACAATATGAAGTTTCACTACAAATGTGTATGCTTTCCCACCAATCCTCCGGACTGTGGCAGATGAGGTTTATTCCAATTGTTCATCTTACAATGTTGCACACAAAGCTCCACTGCCAGTGGAGTGTCATTAAATAGAATTTATAAAACGCCGACAGGCTGCCCCCTCTTACAGACAGCTGGGCCAACAGCCCTTCACCCATCTTTCCAGGGCAACTGGTGGCAAAGGCTAAAGTCTAGGGCAAATCTCAGAGTCAAATGCAGACAGCCTGGTGGCCAAGCAACTCCGCCTCTACCACACACAAAACCGGTGAGATAATGATTAATCACTCTGTACTTTGATTCCAGTGAGATCTTTTTCTAATTATGTTTTAGGGAACTGTACAATAATTCCATTTTAAAAAATAAAGAAAGTTACCTATTTTACTCATTGATTCCATCAAATTAAAGACCTGGCATCTGATGTTCCATGAGCATCACCTGGAAAAGCCTGCAAAGTATCCTCCTTTCTTGGATTTTATCCTGCCACATTGTTGCAAGGAAACACCTGGGCATGACTAGGTCTCTGCTAGGCCCTTTAGCACTGCTCAATTCTGCACCACACAGCCTATACAACACAGGAAAGGAATTTTCCACTACAGAAAAGTTATGGCCTGCCAAGCAAGGACCAAGGACCTAAGCTACAGATTACATTGAAAAAGCATAGATTCAGCTTTGCAATTTCCATTTATGCTATTAGCAGACACTTGTGGGGAGAAGAAACATACCCACAAAATATCACTGAGAAAGAGCAAAAGAGTAATTACATCTTTCTTAAGTCTTCCTTAGCAATTTAACATTTCTTCTCAGCCTTCTGATTTCAATTTCTAATTCTTCTATTATGTCATAAGTCGGGCAGAAGCCTAGGTACAAGAAGCTATATAAATAACTTGTCATTCTGGAAAGTTCTCATTTTCCATCAACCCTAAAAATATTAGTCCAAGAACATGGAATTGAAGAGAGAAAATCCAGGGTGTGGTCCAAAAGTCTGTCACTCACTAGCACTGTGCTCTCAAAAAGTCAATTTTTTAAAGGTAAATTGGACACTGGGAACTTTCATTATCACATTCAATGTTAACACTCTATGATTCCATGAATTTAACTCCATAAAATTTGAAATCCGTTCATTTAGCCAATATTTTTCTTCATTCAACAAATATTTACTGAGCACTGACTACGCGGTTCAGGTACAGGAAACAGATGTTAACAAAACAGACAAGAATCCAGCCACCTCGATGTAATGACGTCTCAAGCAAGAGCTTTGGAAAAGGATTACAATGCTAAATATAAAATAGCAAGGAAGGATATGAAACTTTTTACTACCTCTGGAAACATAATGCCTTCTACAAAGAAGTGAAAACCTCCAGTTAAGTAGCAACTAATGGGGACGTGAGAGTGGAAATGTCTCATGGGAGAGTAAGAGCAGGCTCTGCAAGGAAAGGGTTACCCCAAGCCGAAGGGAGGGATCCCAGGACTCAGCATTTTGCAAGAGAGGACAGGGGTAAGTGAGAAATTAAAGGAAGTACAGAGTACAGTTTGTGTCCTCAGATGAAGAGAATCTTGGCAGGGTCAATGAAGTTCCCAGTCTATAAAAGTATCCCAGAGGCCAGAAATTCTCCTAGGATGGTTATGCTCACTGCTTGGCAGAGAGAAGAGTTTTAAAATGAGATCTCTGTTTACAGGCAAGCAGGCAAGACAGTCAAGTAGAGGGCATTCAGCTCTAAAAAGAGCCTAAATTCTAAGGCATCAGGATGAGAAGAGTCATTCCAGCAGAATAGTACCAGGCGATTCCAAGAAATGGCAGTACTCCCAAACTGAAATGCCCAGGAGAGAGGGGTGGGCTTTCCAGGAGGTGGCTGGAAATGCAGTCTAACCAGAAAGACGAGACACTCGGGCTGGGGCAGGAGGGGCAGATCACCTAGAGCTGTCATTCTCAAACCTGCCAGGTGAGTAGGGTCACGTGGGAGCCTTTCATGTGTGGAAACAGGTTCCTGGGATGCACCTGGCACTCTGATTCCCAATCTCTGGGGCTGGGCTCAGGGAACGAACAGAGGACCTACTATGGGATGAATATCTGGGTCCTCCAAAAATTCGTATGTTGAAATCCTAACCTCCAAGTTGCTTGCATCAGGATGTGGGGCCTTTTCGGGGGCAGCGGGGCGGGAGGGTGATTAGGTCACAAAGGTGGAGACCTCATGAATGGATCCTGCTCTTATAAAGGAGGCCCCAGAGAGACCCTTCCCCACTGCCCCATGTGAGGACACAGCAAGAAGACACCATCTATGAAATAGGAAGCAAGTCCTCAGCAGACACCAGATCTGTGGGCACCTGGATCTTGGATTTCCCAGCCTCCAGAGCTGTGAAAAATAAATTGCTATTGTTCATAAGCCACCCAGTTGATGGTATTTTGTTTTATAGACCCAAACAAACTCAGTTCCTAAATGAGTGCTTATTTTTATGATAATTATGTTGCAATTACGAGAAATAAGAGCTCATGTATAAGTGGTACCTTTTGAATAATGCCCCAGGGGAAGGGATGGGCCAGGTTTTGATGGACACTTCCTACTGTGGAAGTGATTCACAGCCTGGACTCACGGAGCAGGGAGACACGTGTGATGATTTTTACTCTCTCTCTACATGAGGTTACATTATTAATGAGTATGATAAAAAATAGCTACCATTTTTTGAGCAACTACAAGGTATCAGGTCTGATACCAGGCAAATCTCATAGTTCAAGCTATTTCTCATCTTCCTACCAAACCAGCCAACTAGGCATTTTTACATATTTCAGGTAAGGAAACTGAGGTACAAAATTACTCAACTACCAAGATGCAGAGTGGAGAGTCCATCCAACTCCAAAGTTCAACATGCTGCTGCCTCCTTCATACATTTCAATGATTTTCTTTCATTTCTTCTTCCATGAACTTGAGTTTTATTTTAGTTTTCTATTTACATATCTTCCTTTGTCAGTAAGCTTGAATTTCTAGAAGGCTGGAGCTGCCTTTGCCTCATTACCTCACCTTCAGTCTGGCACACAGTAAGTACTCAGTAAATGTTAGTCCAATATGTGGAAAAGAGATACACCAGCTTTCATCAATCAAGCAGCAGAATTTTCTAGAAAGTCAGACAGCCAGGCAACGTTCCCAAACTCTCTGGAGGCTGCTGTTTCTCCAATCTTTTAGTTCCCTGGAAAAAGGCCCATAGACAGGGTAACCCACCAACTGGATAAATGCCAGATTATCTAATTCCAAAAAAATGATGGCACATATCCAAAACGGAGAACTGTTCTAGGCACAGGAATCTATTTGCAGGACGCATTCCCCACAGGCAGCCACGCCAGGCCTCCCTGCTCATCCCTGAGGTCGCAGGGGCGATGCCCAATGAACCCTCCTCGGTGGGAGCCTTCACGCTTCCTCCTTGAACCCTAACCTGACCGTTCCAACACTGCCTCTGTCCAGGAAGTGTGGTCAGTGCAACCCTCACCCTGGGCCTCTCTGCCCTGGGCAATCCCACTCCCCAGTATGCACGCTCTGTCCGTGCAAGCCTGAGCCTTCTACTTCTCCACGCAAACACAGATGCAGCTCCACTCCCATGCGGATCCTGCTGGGGGGAGACACCACTTCACAGATCATTACCTTCTCTTTCACTCCTGTGTGGTGTCAATAAGACAATAAATCTACTGTCCTTCTAGGTCTGTGGTTCCCAACCCCCAGGCCATGGACTGATACCAGTCCGTGACCTGTTAGGAACCGCCTCGCAAGGAGGTGAGCAGTGGGGGAGCTGGCAAAGCTTCATCTGTATTTACAGCAGCTCCCCATCGCTCGCATCACTGCCTGAGCTCTGCACTCCCCAACCCTGTCCATGGAAAAACTGTCTTCCATGAAATGGTCTCCAGTGCCAAAAAGGTTGGGAATTGCTGTTCTAGATAACAGTGGCTGTATGTATGTTACATAAGATAGATCTCTCTAGTGGGACCTTTGGTACCAGGCCCTGCCAGCAGAGACCACAGTAGAACATGAGAGGCTGGCACTCGGGATGCTGGGCACTGCCCTGGGAAGGATCCCATTTCCAAATGCAAGGGGAAAGAAAGGTGTGTTTTGCAAGTCATGCACTTACTGCTCACGTCCCCAAGAAGCACAGACACTCAGCACCCAACAAAGCCAAAGTCAATAGTGTCACCAGTTTCCCTTGTCTGTTCTATGTGATGCAGCACACGCTGGTCAGGGAGTGGTCAGAGACACGTGGAAGAGAGGCAGGAGTAGCGCGGGGCTGAGCGCTACACCAGATGTCACACGCAGCCGCCCACACTTCACAGATGAGAAGACCAAGGCTCAGCAAGGCTGAAACACATGCCAATGGCACATAGCCAGGGGTGCGTCCTCGATTCCTACTCTGGTTTAGCTACAAATCCAACATTCTTTCAGTTTTCCCAAAGATTTAAAAAGCAAAAACATTACCCTTGGGCTCAAGGAACCTCAAAATAAATTGGAAGGACAGATACATATTTGACATTTAATAAAACAAAGTGCGATGAATTTGGGGGAGTAGTTAGAAGCCACAAGGAACCCAAGAGGAAGCAATGTGCTTTACTGGTGGAGGTGGGAGGGACACGCCCAGGATGGGGTCAGTGGCACCTACGTCAGAACTTAAGGATGAGCAGAACCTAAACGTGCGAGAGAGGTTAAAGCTACTACTGGTTGGAGGCTGCCCATAGACAAAGGCGCGGAAGGACTACAATGAACAGCAGGTTCCAAAAGAGCAAGCAGTTCATGCAGCTGGCTCGGGTGACGTGTGGGCAGGACACGAGAGGAAGCCAGAAGGTAGAGTATGCCTGGCTCGTGGGCCGCAGAGAGGAGAACGGTGTTCTCAGATTGAGCTTTAAGAAGAAAACTCTGGCTACACCGCAGAGAACGACCCCTCTGTGCGGGCAGTGGGACGCTACAAGGCCACTGGGGTGGAGGTGGGGCAGACGTCCAGTGAGACCTGGGAGAGCCTGTGAGCCACCTGCAAGCACCTAAACACGGAAACACAGATTCCAGGTCATTCCAGTGTGCACCAGAAGCAGGGGTGGAAGTTATCAGACTATTCCAGGTCCGCAATACTAAGCACCCCCACTGAGGAGAGCTGGCCATGAACAGAACCTGCTCCCCGCAGAGGGAGGGAAGAGGCCAGTGCCAGGAAGTGTCCAACCAGACAACTCACCTCCATGTCTCCCTGAAACCACTTCTGCTTCACAAACCCACAGTGGAGTCCTCTCAGCGATCACAGAACTGGTATCACTGGCTGCCGCCCTATTTGCTCCAAGGTGGGGAAACCTCTAGACGTGAGGCAGAAATCTAGCTGTCCGTCCGTCAGTGGCTGGGGTGCAAGGGCTCCCCAGTCATGACACTGAGCCCCCAACAAGAAGCATGAGTTACACAGAGGTACCCTCAGACGTATGACACTCAAGTAGATTAGGAGCCTGCTGGGATTATTTTTCAATGCATTTAAAAACATATCCACAAAGATGGGAGCACTAATGACTGTGTGCTAACTTCCTCTTGTCACTGTCCCCACCTTTGAAGAGCTCAGGAGTGTTATGAAAGACCGTCTTGGTCAGAACTGAATCCAGAGTTGAACAGGCGTTGGTGGCCCATATGTGCAAGTTCTAAGGAAACAGCAGGGGGTGGTGAGGCCACCAGGCAGGCTCCTGACTCCAACACTAGCGGACTGTCTGGGGCACCCTTGAATATTGATTGTTAAACTCCAGCAAAACATCTGCTCTTCAGCAGGTCGCTGTAGGATTAACTGCAAATGTGCATAGAATCTGCCCACGGGTAAGGAACTAATATTTTTGAGGACCTACGAAAAGATGGAATTAATTCATAGTGAGGCATATAATATTAGTCATGCCAGCAAAAGTGATATTGGAAACCTTGTTAAATTGCTTCTGAAGACAATACAAGTAAATTCTGTACTGAATGACAAGACGGTTTTTTCAAACCTTACTGAAAATCTCTAGCTTGAGATCTTCCTTTAGGAAAAGAGTTTAAAATGGTGTAAGAAAAATAATTCATTCCAAAATAAGAAAGCAGACTATTTATTTGGAATGGCTGGATGGTGGTTAGTACTGGTTCATCGCGGTTTAAAAAAAAAAAAGCTAATTTAGGTAAAGTACAATATAACAAAAAAACGTAATACAGGTATTAGATTTTAGTAGATAGGCTATTCTCATTTTCTACCCAGGGGAAATTTAAAGGCATTCTTTCATCACTGATCTTAATTAAATGAAAGAATAATTTATTTCTAAGTTATACCCTGCTACTTCTAAAAAGGATTTACACTTCCTTGTACAAAACGCCCATATGGTCTAGGATCATTAGAAATGACTCACTGTTCTCTGCGTAGCCCCTGGGCCTGGGCCCCATGCCTCCTGTGGCCTAGACAAGCAACAGACACTTGTTTAACAAATGAATGAACGAATGAATGAATGAAAGACACAGGAAAACCACAGAGCAAGAGGATGAAAAGCAAACACACCAGGGGAACAGAAAGAGTCACCGGGATAAAGCCCTCTATTGAGCTGCGAGCATCCTGACAGCTAAAGGAAACATGAAACATTAATGGAGTCCAATTATCTGCCAAAAGGGACCAGACAAAAGAGTGGCGTGAACTGTCAGAGCATCAGGAAGGCGAAGGCCCAGAATAGCTGAGACTTGAAAAATTACAAAGAATGACAATGGCTTTTTCAGTTCTGCTCCAAATAAGGACCAGGAGGGAGAGGTCTGCTGCTTGCCTAACACTGGAGAAAGACAAAGAGAACGCAGCCTCCTCAATGCCTTTTTTGTTCCTATCTTCCTTATTAAGACAAATGATCTTCAAAGTGGAAAGGAAGGAATAAGCACAATTAAAGGGAAACCACTGTCCAAGGCAGGGGGGCGACTGCAGGGATCCGATCCACTTGGCTGCTTGCAAGGCCAAGAAAAATTCAATTCCTACAGCTGAAATCTCAGTTTCAGCCACTAAACAATCTGAGGAGTCAAAAAGAAAGCAAAATACTGGTGGACTGGATTAGGAAGGAGAGCAAATCTGGAAGCAGAATGGAGAGACGAACAGCTTGGAGGCCTGAGCCACCAACCTGGGTTCAAACCCCAGCTCTGTCACCTGCGAGGGTTGTGGTCTGACAGCTCTACCTTTTGCCTCAGTTTCCTCCACCATAAATATGGAAATAACCACAGTGCCTACCACACATGAGAGTTAGGTGGGTTCACTGGGTTAGAATAAGAAGCACAAGTTCTTACTAGGTTAAAAAGCTATTTTTTATAACAGGGAAGTCACCTAAACCTGTGAGAATAGAGGACAAAGCACGGCGTGGCTGGCTGAGGGACTGCGGTCGCGCCGCAAACTGAGGCTGCACAGCAATCGTCACGGCACATGCAGACGCTGTTATTCAGTGAGCCTGAGCCCATTTCCAAAGGGAGAAAGAACGTGGGCATTAGTTATTTTGTGGGAAAAGGATTATAAATGATTTTTCTTTTAGCTTTTCTGTACCTTACCCTTAAAAACAGATGTTTAGATGTTGGGATAGGGTAAAAATCAAAATAGCTATCAACTTTGGCATCAACGTCCAACCAGAGACCAATATTCACTATTATTCAGGATTTCCTTGAGCATTTCAGAAAAAGAAACTTATCATTGGAAAATAGCCTAGTTGCACCATGAGGAAACGACACTAAGAAAACAGAAGTTACTTTTATATACATGTACAGTCAGCCCTCTATATCCGTGGATTCAACCAACCGCACATCAAAAATACTGAAAAAACACTGGGTCTGTACTGAACATGTACCGACTTTTTTTCTCATCATTATTCCCTAAACAATACAGCAGAACAACTATTTACTTAGCATTTACATTGCATTAGGTATTATAAGTAACGTAGAGACGATTTAAAGTACATGGGAGAGTGTGCGTAGGGTATATGCAAATTCTATGCCACTTTATCAGGGACTTGGACATCCTCAGACTTGGGTTCCGCAGGATGTCCTGGAACCAGTCCCCCACAGGTCCCAAGGGATGACTGTACATATCACGAGTAAAATCCTGGTGATATTTTTGTGGATAAGAAAGTGAAAGACGAACTAGAGGAGCAGACACGAGAGGAACCACGATGCAACGCACCATCTTCCCAGGTGACTTTACGTCCTTATCAATCACACCCTCATCCCAACAGCTCCTGATGCCTCACGAATGGCAAGGCATGGCAGGAGGGGCAGGTCTTTGTTGGCTGGTTTATATTTTTACTTGCCTACAATTACCAGAACCTCCCATGTGGAGGGGAGAGGCAGGGGCTCAGGACTTTTCTGGAACCTGCAAATCCATCTACGGCACGTGAGTTCAGGAAATCATTGAACGAGTACCCATGAAATATGACTCCAGACAAGGCACGATAGCAGAACCTTGAAGATAAGTAAGACATGGTTGTTGCCCTCAAGAAATGTATGATTGCCGGAGAAAAGGGAAAAATATGATATATAAAGTGACACTTGTAGGGGCAGCTTACATGTATAGGTGGGTGCTGGGTAGTGCCCCTAAATTATCTCAAAACCTGACATTGGATGGACTTGGCTTTGCCTCTTCTTCCACCACTGAATGATTTCTCTGGGACTTCTAAACAAGTTACTGAACCTCTCAGCCTCAGTGTCCCCATTTGTAGCTCTGACGATTAAGTGAGAAAATCTAAGATGCGCAGGGAGGTTTCAGCACAGGCCTCAAAGTTGTCATCATCATCACCGTTGTTATGTTTTGCCACATTATGCATGATATGTACATACAAGTGAGGAATCTGAAGTGCAAAGTAGCTCCTAACTCACCCACAGCCACACAGCATTGCCGGGATAGACCAAGAGACAGAAAAACGGCCAGCCCAGGGCCTGGCCATGTCCCCCAGCACCTGGTGACATTCAGAATGGCTTCTGGGAGGGGAAAAACAAACATACAAAACTTATTTCCCTGATCTATTTCACCTTCTCTAGTAACTTACATTCTTTTCTAATTTTGGTCGTCTACGCTTGGCAAGCAGCTTCTGCCCTGAGATACTGGTGCTTCTGAGACAGTTCATGCTCCATTCTGTTTTCCACACTCGCACTGTCGCTGGAAAGGAAGGCACTGCACCAAACCCACTGCTGCTGCAAATTAAAGCTGCCTCCCAAATAACCAATATTTTTGGCTTAAAAAAAAAAACCAAGAGAAGAAACTAAAGCCAGAAAATAGTTGTAATGGGTTAGACAGGACCATCAAATGCCAGGGCCTGGAAGGCATTTCTCAAACCAGGAGCCAAGCATTTGTGTGTGATTTTCCATCTGCGTGAATGGACCACGCTTCCTGGTTTATGACTCCAGCGATCAAGGGCAATGTTCTAAATCCACCTTGGGAGCTTGCACTGTGGTGCTTATCCAGCCCTGTTCTCCAGGCAGAACAAGGTCATGTGGGCACAGGGCGAGGAGCCCAAGGTGTACATGGAGCAGCAGAGGTGAGGAAAAAAGGCCCAGAGACTGGGAGAGCACAGCCTCCGCTTTCAGGCTGGAACTCAGGCCGCAGCCCACAAGGCCAGAACAGCTACCTCAGCAAGGAGAAGGGGAGACCCAAGCAGTCACAGTCCCCAAAGGGGAGAAGCCCACGGAGCGTTTGCTATCTTCTGGCCCAGCAGAAGACACGCAAAGCTAGGCAGAGACTTGGTAAGGCCTCTGCTCTGGGACAGAACGAAGCAGGTGGGACCACTTCTGGCTGTGGTCAGAAACTCTGAAATCCAGCATGAAGCCACCAACTGAAAACAATACAGGGTAGGGGACTGAGGGCGATATGGAGTGGACAAAGGACATTGCTGGAAATGAGATCTGGGCTCTCTGCCAAACCCTACCACTCTATTGAGTGAATGACCTTGAATGACCTTGGCCAAGTAACTGAAATTCTCAGATCCCATCTCTATTCAAACTAGGCTAGGCGAGACCCCCACCCAGGCCTGCGAATCTGTGGTGTGTGAGAGCCCACCTGTCCCTCACCCATCCCAGGCTGGCACTGACCACTGCAGCCCTGTCTTCCTGGGGACACAGCCTCAGACTTCCCCTCAGCATCAAACCCAGGGGCCGTAGAGCACCTGCTAGCTGGAGAATTCTGTAGTTTGGTGTGTACATTGTAATGGCACAATCATTCATTTCGAATTTCAGTTTGCATTATTTTTCCCCCATTTTAGGAATAACCTCACATTATAAATAAGCACATTGAGAAATCGGAGAGAAACAAACAGCAAAAACACATTTCTCACCCCAATGTCATGCTAACAGGTGGACTGTCAATCTCTAAACACTTGAAGGTGCACTGTCTTCCCTCCTTCCCTCAGCTCCGAACCCCTCTGCTCTTGGAAAGCTGCCTGGGATCTCAGGAGCTTTGTGTACACTCCGCTCCCTGTGCCTGTGACACTCTACTCATCTTCCCAGAATGGCTCAGCCGCAACCTGTGCACGTCACCATCCAAGGGGCGCTCCCTGCCCACCGCTGGCCCAGACCATGACTCCCCGCCAGTGCCCAGCACACTGCCTCCTCCTCAAAGGTCCTCAAATATCCCTCGAGGATAAATCAAGAAAACTACTTAGAGTGAAATAAATCAACTTTCTCAAATTTCACACTCTTGACCCATTTATTTTCAAACTAGTGCTGCCACAAATTGCTCCACGCTGACGTATCGCCATCAAAACCACACATCAGTGATAACAAATCACCTTCCCTCTTGATCACTGCAAAAACTTCCAGGCCGGTGTTATCCTTGATCAGGAAGTTTTCTAAGTAGTGAAGGTAACACCTCCTAGCCCGAAAACCTGTTTTCATTTTCCTATCCGTACATATCATACAACATGCTCCCGGCTGCTTCCTTTCTTAAGTGGGGAGCAAAGACTGTAACGCAACCTTTGCTGACTGACTCCGGTCCTCTCTCTGAGCACGGATAATAACGCCCACTGGGCTCACCGAAGTGTGATGTTATCTTTTCCTAGGTAAATGGACTCACCCTGCAGGATGGTGTAAGTCCCGATGGCTGTTTCTGGTGGCCTGTCCCCTCCAGCACTGTGCCACCGCCAAAACCACCTCCCCTGATGTGAGCTTACAGGCATTCCCAGGAGCTTGTGACCTTTCCTATTTGCTATAGGTTTCGATAATAAATATCCAACATTCTGGCACTGTATTTTAAAATAAAACCAAAAGTAGTACTTAGTATTCATTTATTTTCATTATAAAATATTGTTACACGTTTGTTCAAAATTTTAAAATGCAGAAAATTATAAGGCGAATAAGAATCACCTATAATCTCACCATTCAGAATTAAGCAGCATTATACATAAAACATGTATCAAAGTGTTTTTTTTTTTCCTTTTTACAAAATTGTGATCTTATAGTATTGTAACCTGCTTCCCTGCTTTTTTCACTTAGTAAATCTGGGCATTTTATCAAGTCACTAGATATCTGACCTATTTAAAATAATAATACGACAAAATAATCTATCAAGTGCATGTAATGTTTATATGATCACTCTTATCTTCCAGTTATTTCTCTTATTCTAGGAGAATATGCTACTGATAGAACTGAAACAGATACACACACACTGATTTCCTTGAAATAAATTCCTAGAATCGACAGGTCAAAACTCAAGGACTTTGTAAGGCTCTTTTTAGGACAGTAGCAAACTAACTTCCAGAATTAGACCCATCTTTGTAAGAGGGACTTCTCATGGAGTGCCCCCCTGGGCGGGCACAGTATCCTGTGCTTTAGGGACACCTCTTTCCAGTCCTCACAACAATTCTGCAAAGAAGGCCTTTCTATCCCCATGTTATAGATGTGGGAACTGCGGCTCAGCTACCCCAGATGGGACAGTTTTAAATGACTCTCCGAGTCCTGCCACTCCATCATGCTGCCCACTAAGCTCATGAACCTTTGGGAGCTCTCTTCAGAGCTTCCTCTATTTACTTTCGCAGGTGGACTCTATAACCTCATTTTCAGCTACTTGGGGCATTTTTGCTTAGTTGTGCTCCTGGTGAGAGACACAGCCAGGCGTCTCGGCTTTGGTTGTAAGCAATAACAACAATCAGAAACAACTTGCTTAAAATGAGAGAAGACCAAACTTCTAAAAATAAAACTTCACATCTTAAAACTATTGTTAAGGAAAAACTAAATATAGAATTACCATATAATCTGGCAATTCCACTCCTAGATATATACCCAAAGGACTTGAAAGAAGGAACACAGACACCTGTACGCTAATGTTCACAGCAGTATTTTTCTCGGTACCCGGGATGTGGAAGCAGCCCAAGTGTCCGTCGACAGCTGAATGGATAAACAAAATCTGGTCCCTCCATACAATGGAATATTACTCAGCCTTACAAAGGAAGGAAATTCTGATGCCTGCTACAACATGTATGAACCTTGGGGGCATTATGATAAGTGAAAGAAGCCAGTCACAAAAGGACAAATATTACATGATTCTAGTTATATGAGGTACCTAGAATGGGCAAATTCACAGAGACAGGAAGTAGATTAGAGGTTACCAGGGGCTGGGAAGAATTATTGCTTAATGGGTACAGAGTTTCTGTTTGGGATGATAAAAAGTTTTGAAAATAGATAGTGGTGATAGTTGTACAACACTGTGAACATAATTCAAGCCACTTAAAGTATACTTAGAAATGGTTAAAATGGTAAATTTTGGTTTACGTATTTTTTCACATAAAGAAATATTTTTAAAAAATTGTCAAGAATAATTCCAAGCAATTACAAAAGCACCCAGTTTCGAAGGAAAATGCATCTCTTCCTGCAGTGTGCTACTAACAAATGCATGAAGCATTTTTAGCAACTGTCACACAAAAATAAGCTGCTTACATTAGGAACGCGGTAATAAAACAGGAGCCATAAATCCTCTTTTCCAGATAGCAGTAACAGGTCAAGGAAAGTCACAGCTAATCTTTTATTCTAAACACCAGGTCCCTTGCAAGGAACCAGGCAATTCTGGATCAAACACATCATGCAAACGTAAGGCCTATCTGATTACGCCTTGACAATTAAGGAAGCAAGAAAGAACGCACTGTATCTTTGCCAAATTCAGTCACGTGTCCCGAGGCATATTGTTAAAAAGAATCCCACAGGTTAAACTTGGTGTCAGGCACAAAGATGGGAAGGGAAAAGCCCTGACTCCTGCGGGCTGTGCTGCTGGCTGTTCCACGCTGGCCCTGGAGAGTGGTCGATCCACCCCACTGCCGGGGAGCTACAAACCCGGGTCCACTCGTCAGACCCACAGGCTGTGAGCATGCCAAAGGGGAAGATGAACATGCTGCACTTGGACACACTTGAAAGAGGGATTTGTCCCGTTCTGTTCCACGTAACAGCCTCAAAGTGCCGGCTTCCTTGATTTCCAGCTCAGTTGGTTTTCACATTTTTCCTGTGAAATGAGCGTCCAGAACCAGACACAAACACATCATGCGTTCCTTTTCTCGTAACCGTGTGCTCAAGGTCTTGGCTAGTTTTTCTATTTGATTGTTCTCTTACTTATAAAATTTATAGGATTTCTTTTTAATATACAGAGGATAATAATACTTTGCATGTTACAAGTGTTGCAAATTTATTTTTTTCCGGGCTGAAGTGTGCTTTTTAGCATTTCAAATATTATCTTTGTACAGAAATTTGTATTTGTAATGCACACACAAACTTATCATTTTTCTTTTATGGTTGTGCTAAGTTTTACTTAGGAAATTCTTTCTTAGTTTGAGAGCATAGAGATTTTCGCTATTGATTCTTATTATTCAAATAAATAAAAGACATTTTGTTTTTTCACTTTCAGTTATTTAGTTGGCCTGAAACTGATTATTGTGTATAGCATGCAGCAGGGTTCACTGTCCCCTCCCCACTCCACAGAGCAGCTGTGGTCCCTGTGATCTGCTCTGCCGGGATCTGCTCTGGGCTGTATTTAGTTTCCATAAATGTGTGGGTCACGTGCTGGGATATCTACTCTGCTCCTTTGCTCTATTTGTCTGCCCCTGAACCAACGACAGCCTTTCTTAATTGTGGCACCTCATAAGAAGGCTTGCTATCTGATAGTGCAAATCACTTCTCCACACACCTCATTCTCCAAATTGGTAACTTGGCAACTGTTGGGTTTTGCTCTTTCTTATTCAAGTTAGGAAACATTCGTCAAGTCACACAAAAGCTCTGCTAGGAGTTTGGTTGCACCTGCATTAAATTTAAAGATAAACCTGGGAAAACGTGATACTTTCACTTTATTCCATCTTCTGATCCATTATCACAGTATGGCTCTCCACTTATTCAGGTTGTTTTTATACCCTTTAACAACATCCTATAATGTCTCGTAATCTTGAATTTATTCCTAGACACCCTATGATTTTTGTTACTATTATAAATGGGATTTCTTTTTACATTACATTTTCTGATTGTTTTCTCTGGGTGTTCAAGAATACCATTACATTTTATATGTGGATCTCACATTATATCTGCTATGTTGCAGAACTCTTACTCGTTTTACAAGTTTGTGTACCTGTGTGAATTTCCTATTTGGATAATCATGTTATTTGCAAACGGACACAGATTTTATTTCTTCCTTTCCAATGTTCACATTTTTGTTTCTTTGTTTGCTTCTTTTATTACACTGCCAAGACCTCCAGGGACAGTGGGCATCCTTGTCTGAGTTCAGATCTTCATGGATATGACTCTAGTGTTTCTCCATTATGTGGGATGCATGCAGTAGGTTTCTGACAAATAACAAGTAAGGAGGTTTCTTTTCAATATTGGTTTGGTAAGAGTTTTGTTGTTATTGTTTGTTACGTATTATAATGAGTGGAGAATTGTATTAAATATTCTTTTTCTGTCTGGTGATCATTTTTTCCCCTTTAATTTTTTGACATGTTGAATATGTTCATAGTCTTAAGATAGTAAACCATCCTTGCATTATTATAATACACCCACTCGGTCATAACATTTATGTTTTTATATTTCATTTAAGAAAACTGCTGAATTTATTAGTGTTTTACTCATGCATTTTTGTTTTATGTTAACATGTGAAATGGGCCAATAATTTTGATTTCTTCTATCACCTGTTTCAAAGCTACACAAACATGGCAGTGGAAGAGCTCTTGTCCTCTACGTGTTAGACAGTTACATCCAGGGGAAACTGTTCTCTGAAAGTTTCATAACACTCATCTGCAAACAACTTGAATATTTTTGAGGTGGCAGTGTTGACTACTGACTTTATTTCTTCCAGAGTTAATTCTTTATTAAGATTTTATATTTCTTCACGAGTCAATTTTGTTTTTACATTTTTGCAATAGATCATCCATTTCCTTCAGATTTTCACCTTTGTTGTTCACAGTTTTCATGTTGTTTTAAAAACTCTCTAATGTGCTCTTAATGTGGTTTTTTGGGGCACTTTTTTCCCCTGAGCATCTGTGCTAGAGCTGTCATGGTACCTTCTACAAGATTAGCTTTTGACTTTGTTCCTACTGATACTTTATTTCAATAATTTCTGATTTTAATTTTTGTAATTAATTCCTCCTACATTCCTTACACTTATTCAATTTTCATTTTTCTAATTGCAATTTTTCTTCTTTTTGAAGCTTAGAAATTTAGCCTTATATGCCACTTTCATAGGATTATACAACTTTCAGCCTGTAGTATATTCATTTTCATCCAGTTCTAAATGATATTTCCATTGCAATTTCCTCTTTAACTCACGAGTAAAATAAGGGTGTGTTTTAAAGTTTCCACACACATGTTGATGTGTTTTGCTTTGAACTTTTTTATGTTGACATCAGATTTATTCACACTGGGTCAAAGAACATGGCTTGCATGAAATAGATTGCTTAAAATTTAGTGCAACTTCCAATATACGATCAACTTTTCGAAAAGTTACACAGGTTTTAGAAAGAATCAAGAGTCTCTGTTGGGTGGAGGGTTCTACGTGTATCTATTAATTTGAGCCTAGAAATAATATTACGAATATACTTGGAATTACTCCTACTATCTTATTTTGTATTTTCTGTTTGACACCATTTTTTCTTTCATATGTTCTTTTAATTCCTTTTCTCATGGATGTTGTTTGATTGTTAGTGTTGCTTTAATATATGTTTCCTTATATCTCTTCCTGCTAGGTGAGAAACTATAGATTAGATGCACATTCTTTTAGTAATTACCATCAATATTTTAAAACAACATAGTAGGCCAGGCGTGGTGGCTCACGCCTGTAATCCTAGCACTCTGGGAGGCCGAAGCGGGAGGACTGTTTGAACTCAGGAGTTCGAAACCAGCCTGAGCAAGAGCGAGACCCCGTCTCTACTAAAAATAGAAAGAAATTAATCAGACAACTAAAAATATATAGAAAAAATTAGCCGGGCATGGTGGCGCATGCCTGTAGTCCCAGCTATTCAGGAGGCTGAGGCAGAAGGATTGCTTGAGCCCAGGAGTTTGAGGTTGCTGTGAGCTAGGCTGACGCCACGGCACTCAGTCTAGCTCGGGCAAAAAGAGTGAGACTCTGTCTCAAAAAAAAAAAAAAACCAACATAGTAAGTATACTTTTTTGATAATGGGATCTCAAGTTATTCTACATTTTACTTCTCCTAACTGGGGCCTTATACATGACCCCTCACTGAGCAAGCCCCTCCTAAAAGATAAATGCATGTTCCCACGTTCTTACTACCTGGAGTTTTCACTGAACCTTCTCTGAACAGTTCATATGGAATCCCACTCCTCCTTCCTAAAGCACTGCTTGTAGTCATTCCTTTAGTGAGGATTGCTCGTGACACCTTTTGTCAATCTTTGTCTGAAAAGCTTTACTTCGCCTTCCTTGGTCAGCAATACGTTGATGTAGAATTCTGGGTGGACAGTTATGTTCCCCTCAGCACTTGGAAAGTGCACTGCACCGTCTCCTGGCCCAGGTCTGTATCAGCCCAACAGTTGTTGCTGTGTAAGGAAATCTGTTTCTGGAACAGCGCTGAGGGTTCTTAGATGTGGATCAGTCTTCATGTTTCTCGTTAGTTGTTTGAGCACAGTTTGGGGACCGTGTCTTCCTCCGGCTCTGACCACTTCCCAGCTGGGCCTCAGCACCTCCCCGTCGGACTCCCCTGCCGCTCTCCAACAGACCGAGGGAGCATCGGCGTCTAACTGCGCGCGGGCCTCCATGCCCTGGCCAGCTGACTCCCACAGGATCAGCTTCCAGATCTTTAACCCCTTTAGATGGAATTCAGCGTTTTTTAAAATGTCAATAACTATCTATTTTATTTCCCCACAGGGATGGCATTGCTCACTGCTCTGTCAGTGCCTACGTCTGAGTCAGGCTGAGTCCTGTTGGTTTTCCTATCCTATATGCTATGTGTGTAGAGACTGGGAGGTGGACAATGTCATAGGTGTACTTAAACATATAAACTCTCTGGGTCACTGAGCAGAAGTAGGATTCGACGTAGAGATGTGTTCATTCATTCCTTTAAGCCCCATCTCAGCTGCTGGGATACACTGGGGGCCCAGCCTCAACCCTCTGAATTTGTAGCTCCATACCAGAAAAGAGAATCAGCTCTCTTCTGCATGTGGTCCACAATCTGTGCTGCAAATTTCCCTTAATGGTACTACCTTGATATCTATGGGAAATCTGAGTATACAATTTAAAGATAAAGGATAAGACATAAGCTTTAAAAAGTTCTTTCAGTGTAATTTTTTTCTAATTTTCTGATAAAAGTATTAACATAAATTCTTATATGAACATTAACACCAAAACTTAAATCGCTTCCATTTAAATGAGATCATTTGTAAGCCATACAATGTAACAAGTTAAAATTGTCTCAAGTTTCAAAGCCAATACTAAGAAACTGGTACCCTTTCCCCGGATCACATTATTTGAAAGTTTTCTAAAAGACGACCCTAAAATTCCATTTGCCACAGAAAATCCTGACTGCTTTTGTGAATCTTCTAATACATGAAAAAACATCTCTGTCTGTGACTTCGTGATCAGATCCCAGCTTTTATTTGTGCTGAACATCATCCTCTTTTTCATTAAATAATTTTTAAAAATCTGATTATTCTAATTCCCACCAGCTCCAAACCCTATGACTTCTTGTACTTAACTCTCCAATAACCCAAACAATGAGCCATGCGCATCTCCCAGGCCCTCACCCTCAGACTCCCCTGCACCCAAGCTCCCACGGACTGGACCTGATTACTGAATGCCCCTTGCATCCATTTAGTCCTTTCCTTTCTTTCCCATGGTGACCCCATCAGAAATTAAACAGAAGGAACAGAAGGACTCAGAGAAAGGTAGAGAAATAAACAAGAGTACATACATGTAAAATCAGCCTAATTGAAAACAAAAATGCCAAAATCAAGAGGATTCCCCCAGGGGGGAAACCTCAGTATATACCCTCAAGTCCCTTCTAAGTGAAATCCTAGATAACTTATATGAAACAGATCTTTAAGTTTTGTTCACTGAAGTCTGTTAATTGAAAGGAAACACATGAAATCAGAACCAAGTATCTTTCTCTATTTTAAAATTCATTTTCCTTAAGGGAAAAAGAAGAGCCAATGTTAGCGTCTTACTCTATTGGCATCAAGCACGACTGCTCAGAACGTAGGGTCCCGGCACTGCTGCCAAGCTGCAGCCGGGAATGCTCCTGGGTTTTCATTCCCTCCTACCTTGGTGACTTGAGATTCGGTCAGACTGTGCTGGGAACTCAGGTTCTGCCAGGTCCCGTGGACTGGGAGGTGTCTGCTCCACCTTGTCCTAAAAGGACCACAACAGAGAAGCCATGAGTTCAAAAGAAGCATTTCACACTTTTCAACATCCAGCATCTCTGGCATTTCCTTTCTTCCCCAATTCCTTACTTGCTTTCCATTTATTTACTTTTTAGTGTTCAATGACAGATGTTGAGAATATGCTGCATAAGGGAAGCTAATCGTGAAAAGGTGCAACCTGTTGAGCAAGGGCGTTAGAAGAAAAGTTATTCTTGTTATTGGGCTTAAACAGCTTCCCTGAATAGCGATTCAAAAAGAATTATTGTCAACTGCTCAGTTTAGGCAATGAATACAAATAATTGACATTCCATGGAGCACATGCATTTTCTATAACAATTACAGGTAACCAAGCATTGGGCATCCTGTTACCTGGGACAGAAGCATCCAGAGAGTGTTTTATAAATGACTCCCTCCACAAAGCATAAGGAGGAGGAGCTTGGTGGAATGTTTTAGACAACAGGGTGAAGACAAAACTTTTAGGCAAAACTTAAAAAAGCAATGTTATGATCCCAAGCACACAATTCTAGAAAAACACCTTCATGGGAACATAAGGCAATAAAAGATACATTAAAATGTGAAAAAAAGAAAATGGGCCTTTTAACATTTATATGCTTATCAAAAATAGCAGCAGTGAGCTGGGGAGGTGGCTCACGCCTATAATTCCAGCGACTTGGGAAGCTGAGGCAGGAAGATCACTTGAGGCCAGGAGTTTGACGCTACAATGAGCTATGATTGTGCCACTGCACTCCAGCTGGGGCAAAACAGTTAGACCTCACCTCTCAAACAAAAATATTAACAGTGATTAACTTGGGGTGGGGAGATGTCAATTTTATCTTACAGATTTATGAAATCTTTGAGATCTTTATAATGCACATGTATTACCTCTGAATCACAAAGTTGTGAACTGTGCCAAAAGTACAAGATCTGCACTAAAACTTACTATTAACATATACATTGTCACAATTATAGTAGTCGACTTCAACAACTTTGTTCCTATTCATGGTTCCTATTCATGCGAAAGGAACCATGGAATTGCACAAGGCAGCATGTGAAACATGTGGCATGCAAGGGTGCTCACGACAGCCAACATGCACACGGAGCTCCCTCTGCCAGGTGAGGCTCCCGCTCCCGGAGCCACTGAGGCAAGGTAAGGTGAGCTCCCTCATGCCCACCTGCTGGGTCCCAGCTGTCCTGGGACTCGAGTGTGAGCAGGCGGGCTGCAGAACCCATGTTCATCCCCACACAGTGCAGCGCCCAAACTGCCCAGGAAACTCAAAAAAGCGCATGGAGTTCAACACGGTGCTGGAGCAGCAGGGCTCAGGACTGCGCCCTGCTCTTTACCACCGAATACTTCCCAGCAAGCGGCCTCTCCGCCCAGAGCCCTCCTTGCTCACGCATGAAATGGGATGGAAGCTAACCTCTCCTCTGCTGCGTGCACACTGACCTGCAAGCAACAGGTTTAGGCCTGGTCAACGCCGCGCTTCGGGGGCCACTCACAATGGGGGGAGGCAGAGGGGAGCCCGGGGCACAGTCCAGAAGGACCAGCTCACCCACATCTACCACTTAGAAGAAGAAGAATGTTGTTTCCTGGGGAGGCAAAGTCGAGTTCACCTTTTCCTCCAGAAAATCTGGAGAAAACAAAACAAAACAAAACAAAGCCCTAAGAAACAGAAGACATTTTCACCAGCTTCTCTCTCTCTTCCCCCTCTGAAAGAAATGGCTTTCTTTTCATTTTTTAATCATAGATGTGAAACTTGCAAATTATGAAAATCTGGATGTTAAAAACAAAATAAGAAAAAAAAATAAAACGAACCTCTCTCTGCTCTCACGACCAGGCGTTACCCTATCGTTTTTTGGTACCCTCTTTCAGAAAAACAAAAACAAAAACCTCACTATGTGCATAGATGCAATGTTTGAATTATTGAGCACATGTATGCTCCATTTGAATCATGTGCGGGTTACCAACGATCCTGATAAAATATGGAATCATAATCATATTCCACATAGTGTACTTTAATTGGTTTTTTAAATTTTCCATGACATCAGAGATAATCTCCATCAGCACTCCAGCATAGCCCACTGAGTGGATGTGTAGTGTAATTTATTTAACCAATTTCTTACTGACGAGCATATGGGTTGTGGAGGATGTTAAGCTTTTAGGAAAGAGGGGAGGGACTGTTGGGAGGACACAGTGTCTGGGAGGCAAGGGCAAAGCCCCCAGCGCCCCATAGAGACGCCCAGGAGGGAGCTGGGCTCTCCCGGCTGGTTGGGAAGGTGGTCGCTTCCAGCCCTCCCCAGCTGGGTCTCCCCACCTAGTCTACGATTCCACAGCCAATCTTCCCCACTCAGGCTCTGCTCTTTATCAACTGAAACAAGAAACTTTTCCTCTTCTCTGAACTGTAAGACAATCCATGTAAAAATTTTGTTTTATAAATATCTAACCCAGACTAGCTATAAAATAAAAATTAGCCTGAATCCTCCAACAGTAGGATAATAGCATTTTTGTGGTCTTGGCACCTTTATTATGCGTAGCTGGACACTGTTGAAATCAGATTGTGTAAACGATTTTGTGTTTTGCTTCTTCCCCCCACAATTGATAAGAGGATATTTTAAAATCTTGGTAAATATCACTTTTTTTTTCACATTCTAAACTACCTAGCAGACACTTGGCAGTTGTTTACAACTTTCAGATAACATAAATAACGATCAAATAAACACCTTTGGGCATAAAACTTTGTTCCCATTTCTGATTATTTGCTTAGGATCCCTAGAAGTAGAGGACTAGGCCAGAGGTCATTACCATTTTTTTAAGACTCTAGATACATACTGTCAAGCTCTTCTTCACACATTTACCCTCCCACCCGGAGTAGAACTGCCAGTTTCGTAACACCCAAGCCAGGCAGGGCTGTGTTTATTTTTCTGGAAATTTTTTTCTTGTCAATTCCAGAGGTAAGTGGTGGCATCACCTTGCACACTCTTTATACTGAGGTTGAATATTTTTTCACAGGCATCTTAGACCTTTGTATTTCTTCTTTTGGACTATCCTTTGACAGGTCAGCTGGAAGCTGACGGCATAAGGGCTTTCCAACCAAAACTGCCCAGGAATGGATCACAGCCCCGACCCCCATTAGATAAGGGTTTGGGGCCAGTTACCTGGACTCTGAGTCAATCTGCTAGCTGGTAAAATGTGCTAAGAGCCCCTTGATCATTGGGCAGGTCTGTTTACACCCCGCCAACATGGCCTGTCAATGCCGCTGGCCTGGGGCACTGCTTTCCTTCCTCGTTCTCCCTCGATGACTAGTTATGTGGTAGCGTCCAAGTGCAGTCACACGTGCAGCAAATGTTTTCCCACCTTGTTCACCTTTAGATTTAATTACACTTTTGATTCTTAAAAGTTTAATTCAATGTAGCCAAGTTTATTGACCTTTTCCTTTTGGTTCATCATTTTAGGCTTGAAAATTACCTTCAGTCTCTATCAAGAAAACTGAAAAACCTTCATGGTGTGGTATCCTGATTTCTCTTCTGACTTGGTGTATTATTCTTTCATCTGTGTGACATTTATTCTGGTGGATAGTGAAAGAGCAGAATATGCGCTGGGCCCTTCCTCCCACCACGGCTGACCAGTTTACCCAGGCCAAGCCTTCCCTCTGCCTGATTTGGGAGGTCACTTTGCTCACACGTTACAACCTCACATGCAAATGCGTGCGTTTCTCAGCTACCTCCTCGTCAGTGCCACACATCTGCCCACTCCTGGGCCGACACCCCACGTGTTCCGCTCTCACAGTTTGCCAACATGTTTATCATCAGCAGAACATTTCCACTCTTGCTTCTTTTACATGAATTCCTCAGTCATTTTCTTCCAAGCAAACTTTAGAATAGTTTCATAATTTGATTAAATTATGAAAACATCTCTTTGGAAAAACTTACCTCTATATATGTGATTACTACGTATCACTAACACAAATGCATCGAAATCAAATTGCACAAACACTGAGGAAGTGTCTCTAGATGTGCAACCCCATCTATTTCAGAGTGGGCGGAGCCAGCGCCCAGATCACCCAGGCTCCACACAGCCCTGCTCAAGGCCTCTCTGGGGATGGGCGAAGCCCTGCAGGTAAACAAGCACCTGGGTGTTTTCTGCGCACACTCAAGGTAGAGACCCATTCACTAGAGGGATTGCTTTCCCTGAGAACTCCTCTTTTAAGTGCAAACTGGGCTCCACTGAGACATCTATTTAGAAGACAAAGTCACTTGTAAACCTAACTTAAGGCAACCTTGTCTAAATAGTGTTGCCAGATTTAGCAAATATCTGAATTTTTGGTATAAGTATGTCCCAAATATTGCATGAGTCTTATCCTAAAAAATTATTTGTGGTTTATCTGTAATTAACTGGGTATCCTATATTTTGCAACTTTAAGCACTGTTCAAATTCTGACAGGCTTGTATGACAAATTATGGCAGTACGAACAAAATCTCAACAAGCAGCTCATTTGTTTATATAATTCCCAGGTCAAAAAAGAAATGTACCCTTTTAAATTCAACAGATAGGAGCTTCAGGCAAGGCTTCTGTTCTCTTGAGAAGCCAAGAAAGATGTCATAGTATAAAAAAGGTGGTGATTATAAAATAAAGCCAAACACAAAGGCAGCAGGGAAAAGTTAACCCACCATAGCATTAAAAAGTTCCTGACAGCACTGGAAGGTCAGGTGCAAGTGTCTATCCTACGTTTGGAGGCAAACAGTGGCACCTTGCCAGGTGCAGGGTAACAAACACTGGGACGAGATTAAAAGGTTTGTCATTGTGCTAGCTTGGTTTCCACTTAAGATCAGTTTTTGTTTGTCTGTGTGTCTGTTCCCTAGCCTCCCCCATTAGGGGAGGACTGGGCAGGGGGACAGGGAGGATCCCTGGGTCAGGAGGAGGCCCCAGGGGACTGGAAAGGGGAGCTGGGATCCTTCTTTACAGGTGGCTGTTAGCAGCAAGTGCTTTTTATAGCAGTCCTTGGTCACTGCTATCTACCTCCAGGGGAAAGGGGAAGGGGAAGGATGGGAGAGTGCAGCCCCAAAGCTCCTGAGTTAAAGTCCCAGGGGCCACTTTGCTATTTAATGTTGGACCTTCCCAAATCCATGTGGCTTAAGAAATACTTGCCAAAGTCAGAATCGGCCCATCCAGTGGATCTGGGCAGAACCACCACCTTCATAAAAATGAACAAAAAAATGCCCCTGCTCTCTCGGGGTGACCCAGGCGCAGAGCTCTAAGTGACCTCCTGTAACTTGTACTGAGCCCTCCAGTTGGCGGAAAGGATGGTCTCTGTCCGCTCCTCCACCCTGTGCCAGGCAGTGAACCTGCCCAGGCTGCACTGACCAGATCCCTTGTCCTCTGGCTTCCAGTTGTGGGCGGCCGATGGAGCATGCCAGGGAGGGACAAGGACCCGGAAGTCGGGGTGGGGGGGTTCTCCAGCTGGGCTGTTCCTTCCATAAGCCATGCTGCAGGAGTTGCATGAACAGCCCTAACCTGCCGCCCTCAGGCTGCTTGCTAGCCCCCAGGCTGGGACCTCCACCCCACTGTCTTCTGACCCCCTCCAGTTCCTCCATTAAACTCTCCTCCTACAGCCCTGAGCCTTGCTGAGACCCTGCCTGATGGAGCAGGTATTTTAACTTCCCCCATTCTGCTGATGAAGAATCTGAGGTTTCTAAGATAACACATAAAAAGTGACTTGGGAGAAAAAAAGTGGCAAGCCAGGGTGTGGGCCCTGGCGGGATGGCCTGCTGGGGCAGTGGGTGTCACAGGACGGCCAATCTTCACCTGGGAAGAATGTGCAGAAATGCAGACTCCAGGCCCCAGCCAGACCTGCACAGTCAGGCCACGGCAGGGGGCCCCGGAGTCATGTTTTAACCACACTTCCTACGGTGAGGTGGGTCACCTCCATGCAACTCTGGGAGCCGCCTCCCAGCCCGGTTTTCCTCGACTCCAGAGGGACTGCCCATGGCATGTGCCTCCAATCTTGCGCTGCCAAGGGTTTCTCACTCTCTGGAATGCTCTCTGCCCTGCCCATGATGTAGGCCCCATCAACTCACCGTCAAGGCCCACCCATAACCTCGGCCTTCTGGAGCTCTCTCCGACAGCCCAGACGGAAAGTCTGACACCTCTTACCACCTTACCCCACCGCTTTGCTCTAATTACGGGTGGGAAATAATGAGGGTAAATTGATGGGTGCCCACCTTCCCCTAGAGGCTGGTCTACCTCTGCCTCTCCGGGAGGATGAAAGGGAAAGAATCCTCACCACCAATCTGTGGAGCACAGGCTTCCACGAAAAGCATCGCCAGGCGGCCTGGGCACAGAAGAGCAGCTGAGTGGCGGCTTCCCCTGGTCTCAGGCCTTCTGTTGCAAGTAGAGCTCCTAATAAGTTCCTGCCCAGCGGGATGCCAGACAGCACAGGATGCACAAGAGGAACTGGCTCGAGAGAGCGGACCAATGTTCACTGGGCAATTCAAGCAGTTTCCTCATCTAAAAACGGGACCAACGCATGCCTGGGAGACCAGCCAGGGAACTCAATGAGAGCGAAGTATCACAGTCAGCATGGCAGGTGCCTGCCGGGTGACAAACAGGCAGCCAGATGCCAGGTCAGGTCCCAGTTCCCGCATGCTGGTTAGTCCTGAGACTCTGGGTACCTTCCTCCACCTCTGCACCTCCTTGGGACAGAACGGCCACTTCACTGGTCACTTGCGAGGTTTAAATTAAAATGACGTAAACAAAGGGCTTGTCCAGAGACTAAGCTGCTAGGTGTTCAGCAGACAGCAGGTGCTGACCTTACTACTGAGCACAGGGCCAGCACCCAGTTCCCCCTCTCCCTCACTCTCTCTAGTGGGTGTCACGTGGTTGTGTCCTTAGCATGCCCTACGCACAGTATTTTCAGGACCTGGACAAACACACTGAAGGCACGCTTAATTAATTCTAGTAAGATAAACAGAGATCAAAATGCCAGAGAGAACAGAATGGGGAGATCTGAAGTGTCTTTCACCTAAAAGAATGCCCCATCAAAACCTACAAGCTGAAATCTTAACATGGATAAATTGTACATACTATAGGTTGCAAAACCAACCAACCAACCAACCAACATAATGTGTGAGAATGGCGTGGGGGATACACGCCTGAGGACGGGGTTAAAGAGGCTTTCCCAGCTCTCCCACAACTCTTTCTGCAGCCAGCATCCTGCTACCAAGGCAAAAGACTTTTAAAGACACAATCCCACACGATGTCGGCTCAGAGGGGAGGGCTGGTGCACGTGCCACGGGGAAAGTGTCTGTGGAGGAACATGTCAAATGCAGCAGGCATGGGTTCTGTCATTTCACACAAAACGCATTTGAAGTCGTGCAATGTTTCGAATCCAGCAAACTATGAGATAGCTGCCCTAGTGAAGAATGATGATGTTAACTGCTGTTCTGTGTCACCTACCTTCTAATAACTGGAGGTGTCATCCTACCGTGTTATCAGTTCCCTCCCTATGCCTGGTGACCACGTCTACCAACTATACAGATGCCCTCTCTAGAACTTCCAAACACATACAACGCCCCCCCTCCCCGGGTATGATGTAGTTGAAGATTTCACAAGTTACCCTCTCCCCAGCTACATAATTAGTCATTTTATTAAAAATTAATGTAAAAATGGCAAGGCTTGCTTCTATTATAACCTAGGTACCAGGTACAGTTGCTAGACAGTTTCATGCATCTCACTGAAACTCTTTCCTAATAGGTACTGTTGTTATCCACTCTTAACAGCTGAGGAGAAGGAGGAAGGCCCCTTGCCTAGGGTCCCACATCTAATAACTGTGGGTGTGAACCCCACTGGGGCTGAATCAGAGAACACGTTCTTAACAACCGAGCTTGGGGTACCTACAAAATCTGTCACTCATATAAATTTCTAAAACATCAGAGAACCTGGTAAAAGCTGCAACATCAGCACTCCAATTCTGCCAGTTGCCAAGGTGTGCAAAATTAGTTCCCTCATATGGAAATAACACGAATAATAAACGAGTCAGAGACATTTTTTGCTCAAAGTGACACTGCCTGTTTGAATATAACAGACATATGTCTATTTGAAAGCAAAGGAAGCAAGAGATTTTTGAGCAGAGATTTATGTCAAATTGATCCTTAAACCAAAACAAGAACTATTTCCAAGAACCTGAGATGAGAAAAAGGAGAATTCTGCACACCGGCTGTCTGGGATGGAGGGATGAGGGCCATGCTTTCTATCTGTAATTGCATTCACACAGGCCACTGAGACTGACATAAAAATACCTGCACTGCCTCTGGGCAGAATAGGAAAAGTTTTCTCCAAAATAGTTAAGAATGCCTAGACCGGCAGGAAAAATGCCACCATATAAAAAATAATCACGTTTTCACTACAATCTCACTGCATCCAACCACTATAGACCTCAAAAGGTACAGAAACATCAATTTCAGTTATTCACGGAGAAAGGGGACTCTATCAATCATTTACTTCTTTACACACCTCTGCTGAGATGTAAGTCACATCGCATGAATTTCATCTGTTCCAAGTGTACGATCCAGTGTCAGTGTACTTACGGATCTGTACAACCATCGCACGGTCTAATTTTAGAACATTGCCATCACCACCCTACAAAGGAACCTCATGCCCAGAGCCTGTCAATCTTGACGAATGGTTTTCCCAAAATAAAATGCCTTTGCCAAGTCAGTTTTGTTCCTGTTTTTTGATCCAGTATTCCCACATCAATGAGGCAGCTGGGCCTAAAGGTGAAGAGCTAGAATTTCTGCAGATGAGTAGCTACGTGACCTTGGGGGAGACACGAACCCTCCCTGCGTGAGGATAACCTCAAAGGGCTGTTTTGAAGATTTAGCATGATCATGCTGGGAAAGCACCGCTGAGTAAATACTAGCTGCTATTTTTACTGCTACCACTACTGCTCCGCTCCTGCGTGCCACCTCCCCACCCATGTCTTCCACCCCTCCCCCATCCTCCCCCACCTTCAAGAGCGCCATCCCTACCTCCACCCACCATCTCCTCCACTCCCAACAAACCCCCTCCCTTATAAAAAGGCAACTATTCAGACATCGAAATGTGCACAAATGTAGTATTAACATAATGTTAATTTATTGGAATAGTTGGCAAGTGGCACCTTAATGGACTATGAGCTCTACAGTAACTTAACAGAAGATCTAACTGCAGAATCTCTAAACTCCTCACTTAATGATGCTGCCAACACAACCTTTTAAAGTACTACAAGACGATCAGTGATGATTCAAATTAGGCTATGAATATAATCTGAAAAACAACGAACTTTGAAATGAAATAAATGTGCTTTGATTCTGGCCAACCGCCAACTGTGACTCAAAGTTCTGGAAAACAGGGAGAGATTCCAGGTTTCCTCCCTGAACATTTCCTAGACCTGTCACTTGTCTCTCCCAGGTCATAGATGATCGCTGCATATGCTGAGCTTCTGGAGGTCTCAAAGGACCAGGCCAAGATTTCACCAACAGGCCAAATCCCTACAGGAGGCAAAGGACACCCAGGGTCACCCAGCTATGTCACCCATTGACATATGCACCCACGGATCCCGGATAAAAAGGACGGAGTAAAAAAAGCACAAATTAACAAAAAGGCAGTGTAGCAAGCTAACGAGAGAGCACAGCTCTGAGGTTGGAAAGAGAAGGTTTGCAATCTCGGTGTACTAGCTGCAGGGACAGTCCCTTAGCATCTCTGAGCTTCGGCTTCTGTGTCTAAAACGGGGATTGCAACCCTAGTGGGTGCACAAAGCCAATGCAATCAAGCGAACCCAACTTCTGCAGCTTCAAGTTTCCCATTTTCTCTCTTGGTTTCAAAACCCACCTACACTAAAACCAGAAAACCAAACCAGGCACAGTTGGAAAGATGATCCGAGAAAGGGTTACCTTCCTAGCAGAGTACAGGGCACACCGTAGGCACACAACACACCCACGCTCCTCCCCCATTGGCACAACGAGAGAGGCAGCTTTTCCTTAAACTTTCTCAACAATAATTTCACAATCTGGAAAAGGTGCTCATCATCCTGGCTGACCAGGAAAAGGACCCGGTGTTTAACATGACGTAATCCATGCTGGTGGCTTTTCCTCATTTCGGAGCCCCTCTGCTGGGTGGAGGGCAGAGGGCCGAGGGGAAAGGCGGCTGGGTCTGGCGCAGCACTCCCCCCGATCCCCAGGCATACCTGGCTCAGGTGTGAAGGGCAGGGAGCCCCTGGAGCACACTGAAGGGTGTGGCTCACAGGTCAAGAGAACGGAGGTTCCAGGTGATGCTTCCTTGAGGCGTCTCTTCTGTGGAGCTTTGTACAAAGCTCATTTTGGTCATAAAAATAAACAGCACAGATCTCAGGGCACAATGAACTCAGTCCTTCTGCCAAAGAGCTACTTTCCCTCTAGGACAAAGCCTGGCCAGCCCTGACAGCGGGGAGGACTGTCACAGCCCAGCTTTGGTGTGGGCCACGAGCAACAGTTCACTGTGTCTTTTAGGTAGGAAACATCTAATTGTGGCATGAGCTGCATGTTTATAAACTGCTAGTAGGACAAGCTCTAGGATTCTGAGCAAATATCTTCACTCTCTGGGCCAATGTCCTCACATGTAAAATCAGGGTTTTGGACCACGTGATTTCTCAATTTCTTTTCAGCTCTAAGGTTGAAATCCACAAAAATGTTTTTGAAGCTGATCTCTTCCTGGAACCATGGCTAAAATAGCATTACGGGTGACTTCTGAGCTTCTGGCCAATATGGAATATCAAGGATAGGATATACCCTCTCCTTAAATAACTAGGAAACTGAGGTGGTTTTCACACAGTGGACAGCAGGCAGCATGGGGCAGCAATTCCTGAGAGAGAAGACACCCCTGGCGCCCACTTCGCTGCCTGGAGAGTTTCCGAGCTGCAGTGCGACAAGGGGGACCCTCCTCTGGGGTCTTCCTAAGGAGACGGAGGTCAGCGTTCAGGGGAGCCAAGGCAGAGAGGACAGCGCTCCGTGGAGGACAGCGCTGCAGACCTGCAGAGGGCTCCCCACAAATCATCGGCAGAGTATGGACTGGCACATGCACAAAGGAGACCACCGAGGCAGGGAAGAACCGCCAGAAAGGAGTGGGCAGAACCACTCCCAGAGGGTGGGGAGAAGTGCGTTCCCACCAACCCACACGGAAAACTTCCCTCTACGTGGTCTTAACAGTGAGGGCAGATGAGCCCCAAACTAAAAGTGACTCCAGGCCCCCAGCTCACAGAGCTTATGAGCAAGCCCCAAAAGGATCAAACTGTGTCCAAGAAGCTTGACTATTCCCGGAACAGAGCCTAAAAACATTTAAAGGAACACCCCCACAAAAAAGCCAGTACCCAGCCATGTAAAATTCACCATGTCTGGCATCCAATAAGAATTATCGGGCATGAAAAGAAAGTAAGGCCCACAATGACAAGAGAAACCAACTGAGAAACAGATCTAGCAATGTCCAGAATTGGAAGACAGGATGTTACAAAGGTGTTCAAGAAGGGAAGGGAAAGCGTGGGTCTCATAGGAAACAAACGGAAGATACAAAATGACCAACCTAACCTCTGGAGAGACAAATACCCTGGGATGAAAGATACGCCGTCAGACACCACTCTTCTCACTCCCCCCCCAGTCTCCAAGGACACACGCGGACGCTCCCCGCGCACGGAGAGGCCTGGGGTAGGAGAGCACCCCAAGAGGACAGTAACAGAAACTGTCCTGAATGAAACAGAGGGAAAGGGAAGGTGGAAAAGTGTCCCACACCCCCAAGTGGGGGAGGAGGAAGGGACTCTGGTTTGGGGCCTGAGAAAACTGAGCATGAAGCTGGTACCTTCCACTTTCTAGCTATTTGGCCTCGCTCGATAAGGCAACAAAAGTCTCTGAGCCTCGCTTTTATTGTACGTGAATCTGGGTAATATCCATTTCAAAGGGTTTGCTGGGAAGACTGACATGAAGTACAAAAAGTCCCATCACAAAACACAGGCTAGCTCCTTTCTCAACCCCCCAGGATCTGATAGAGCCTAAAGTGAGCTGGTGGGGAGGAGAAATAGGCAGTGTCTTCAATGTTCTTTTTGTAAAAATTTTTTACTTTAAATTATTATGAGTACATAATAGTTGTCTCCCCGGTCTTCTTGCTCACAGGTGTACATACTCTTACGCACTTGACAAGCAGTTATAAATGGCAGCAGCCTGGTTATTCATAGGACTACTTCAGCTCTAACAAACAGGGAGAGAGTCAGAGCCAACTGGCCTCCAGCGCAGGAAGCAGCTGCAGGCTGTGTGCTTCTAATGCTGTCCCCAAAAGGAAGGACACTTGCATGAGAAGATGGAAGGGAGAGAGAGTGTGTGTACGTGTGTGTCTGTGTACACATGTACATATATACGTACATATGAAATTTGTACCACATGTGCAAATACAAGCAATACAAACTTAAAATGTACACGGGTACAGATAATCTACAGGTATCCATAGAGCCCTTCCTTCTTCTACCGCTAAAGTTACAAAACATTTCTTTACCCAAAAACTTTCCTCCGTATGTTGTGAACCTTGCTCATCATCAGTAGGTCTCAAGAGAGTATCTTCCTGTGTCCATATCTCAACCAGGTATTTAGATGAAAAATGCTTTTTGGCACCTCTCCCCAAGACCTCATTCTCCGTACAGGGCCACAGCTGAGCTTTCTTTCACCTGACTCTCTTCACAAGAGCCCAGACAGAAGCGCTGGGAGGAGAACAGGCCCTGTCTTGATCCTCCTGAACAGGAACTCCTCTGTCACTCTGGAAGCCCAGCAAAGCGGGCGAGCCCAAGCGATGCCAGCCTAGGAGACTACGTTCTGGGTAAGAGATGCGAGGGGGGGCTTCTAAGCTGAGACCTGGAGGCCCACAGAACCGTGCCCGTCAGGACACAAAAGTGGACATGAGGCATGTAGAGAAGGAAAGTGGGCAACCCCGGCCTGGGTGACCAGGACAAAGGGCATTTACACAGAGAGGGGTTCATCGGAAGATGAATTTGATTTGAAACATCTTCCGAAATGCTGGCATCGCCCTGGTCCTGAGAATAGCAGTCTACGACTCTTCAGTCACTCACCCAAGACAGAAATCAGTCAGCCTCAAACTCTTCCTTTGCCATGTAGAACTGCTTACCAAATCCTGATTACTTTGCCTTCTAAACCTACTTCAACCCACACTTTCTTCTCATGGCCACCACAGCATCCTAGGCTTAGGTGGCCCCGAGTCTGGTCCTAGGCACTGCTGACAGACAGTAGCCTTGAAGTGACTGGCCTGCCGGAATCACACTCCCACACGAGGGACACAGAGTATCGAGCCCAGGGACTCACAAGCCTGGGTCTTAAGTCCTCACTCTACACCTAATATTAACATCTTTGAAGATCAGCAAGCTAAGTTTACTCTAAATCAATCTGCATATTAAAGAGCAGGTTTCAAATACACATTAATACCCAGTCCACTAGGAGCCCGACACACACCACGCCCATCCTAAAACTGTAACCATCCTAAACCAGAAAGCAGAGATTGCCATCCACAGCTCTCAGAGGGACAAGAACACCTTACTAAGCAACGAGAAGGGGCCTGCAACTGAGTATGACACAATCTTCACCAATGGTGACACAGTCGTGGGGTGACCAATCACAGAGCTTCACACACTTGGAGTATCCAACCTCCTGGTCACCTAAGCAGAAGAGAAATACAGTTGATCTCAGAGAGACTCACTCATTAAACAAATATTCACCGAGCACCTATTCTATGCCCAGTACATTAGTGCTTAAAGCAAAGATCCTGCCCTCATGGAGTTTATATTTTGTCTGGAGAAAATAGACAGTAAGCAATAAACACACCATGCAATTTACTTACCTAGAATTTCAGAGGGCTTTGCTATGGAATAAAAGAAAAGAACTGGGCGGAATAAACATGGAGGAGGCTGCAATTCAAGTGGAACTGATAAGGGGCCCAGGAGGAAGACTGCCAGGAAGAAGGACAGCCCACAGGTGTCCCAGAGCAAAGCTGGAGACACAAAGAATGTCACCGCAGGCAGAGTCCACAGTCCCTGCAAAGCACCTTAACATCCTCACCTTCACCATGACCATCCCGAAATGCACCAACGACGACAGTGGCATTCCTGTCCTTCAACTGGGGCTGGGGCTGCCACTGTGGCATGTAGAAGAGAACCTTCTCCCTTCCCACATCTCCCAATGAGAGACCCTTAAACATTTAGGGGCCTCCTATCCTTGGAGGCCTCCCCGTCATCTTCCCAGATTTACCAGAACAAACCATCTGATGGTCTAAGATGTGATATGATATGTCTTTTTAGGGTTTTTGTTTTGTTTTTAATCTCACATTAAGAACAATTTCAAGCCACTTTCATTCCATGGTCCAGATAAATGGAGTATGATATCAGAGAAAAACTTACATTTGGGGAGATCTGATCCCTGTAAAATGGGTCTGTATTACTCAGGGTAGTTCTGTAAAACTGCAAGATTCAACATCATTTTTTTTTTTTTTTTTTTTTTTTAGAGACAGAGTCTCACTCTCTTGCCTGGGGCGAGTGCCGCGGCATCAGCCTAGCTCACAGCAACCTCAAACTCCTGGGCTCAAGCGATCCTATTGTCTCAGCCTCCCGAGTAGCTGGGACTACAGGCATGCGCCACCATGCCCGGCTAATTTTTTCTATATATATTTTTACCTGTCCGATTAATTTCTTTCTATTTTTGGTAGAGACGGGGTCTCGCTCTTGCTCAGGCTGGTCTCGAACTCCTGAGCTCAGAACGATCCGCCCGCCTCGGCCTCCCAGAGTGCTAGGATTA
>RJWJ010015142.1:13974-36810 GCA_004363605.1 Indri indri | reverse complement strand
GAGGGGGCGTGATTACCAAGTCACAGTGAAAATGAGGCTACTGGACCTTGCTGGCAAAACAGCCTCCTTCACTCTCTACTTGGCCCTTCCCATTGTGGAGACTGTCAAATTGGCCAGCAGCTCCGGCTACCAAGTCGCAGCAGAGAGGTGATCTTGTGTCTCAGCTTGAAGAGCAGCCTCCTTGGTCACTAGACACTCTTAATGGAGGGTGCTGTCTCTTTGGAGCAAAATAGTCCTGCTGTGGAGATTCAACTCTCAGGCTGCTGTGGTTGTCGGTTTCAGATATACACCCACACACTTACAGACTCATGGAAAGAGAGTAAAAAGGAAGAAGAAAAGAAAGAGAAGGAAAGAAAAAAAATGTATGTATATATGTACCAAAAAAATTGAAAGTAAGAATTGAGAGAAATATGTATATAGAAAAGAGAAAGAAAGAAAAAAAACCCAAAAAAACCCCACCACCACAACAAAAAAACCCAACCGCTTAATTCCTCCTAGAGGCAAAGGCAGGCCCTTTGGCGTGTAGCGTGGGGTGGGGGGGGGGCGTCGAGTGGCCTGGTGGATCCGGTGGTTATGACATCTGGGATCACTGCTCTAGGAAAAAGAAAAGAAAAAAAAGAGAGAAAAAATACGACCCCTTTACTCCGCCTAGTGGTGGAGGCAGTCCCTTTGGCGTGTTGCGTTGGAGGGATCAAGTGGCCTGGCAGACGGGGTGGTTATGGCGACTCAGATCAAAGCTCTACAAAAAAGAAAAAAAGACAAAACACCACCCCTTTACTCTGCCTACTGGCGGAGGCAGGCCCTCAGTTCACCCTCAGTTCCCCGTCACCTTGGCGGGCAGTGCAGCGACTGAACGGAACAGGGCTGCTGGAGACTGCCTGGAAACTCCGCAGAAGTATCGGTCTTTCCCCCTTTGCCACCCTATCAGAGGCGGGGCTTGAGTCGTGGGCTGGGACAGACTATCCGCAGATTCGGGAGAAAAAGTGGCTTCACGAGCCACTCTCCTCCTCGAAGGGCGTTACCGGCTCTGCCGCGGCTGCAGCGGCTCTGACTCAGGCCGTTGCCTGGGAAATAAGCCCCAGTGTCTAGAGGCTTTGGGCTACCCCAATGGCGGGTGCCCACCCACTGCTAGTCAGCGCTGGAGCGCTGTACCGGGAGGGCATCCAGAGTCAGGGCCCACTGTTGCCGTCTCCCTCAGCTGCCTCCCAGAGCCGCCCACTGAGCCCGCCGCCCCGCAACACATGGAGACTCTGGACAGATCCGCGGGAGGACTGTGTGCTGTGTCTCTCCCAGCGCCCGCCAAACTTTCAGCAATTTCCACCGGCAGAGCCTCTTTTATGGAGTTCCCCTCCCCCGATCTGGTCCTAGCGGTCGCCTGTGGCACGAAGCCTGTCTCCAAACTCTCCCCTGTGGGCTCGGGCATCGTCCGATCTGGGAAGCAACCGCTCGGGTCAGTCCCTCCCCTCCGATGCTGACCCAGCACCGCGCTCCCGCGAATTCAAAATGGACCGCGCTCCTGTCTCCACTTCCCACTGCTTGTCTGTCAGTCAGTGCCCCGATTCACACAGACTTCTGGCACTTCCCTGCCTGCGTGGGAGTGAGGTTTGGTAAAGGAAGAGTTGTCTTCCTGTGAGTCAGATCTCACTGCCCAGGCCAGCCTGTCGACAGGCGCGACCGACCCGAGCTGCACTCCCCACTGTTTGACCCACGCTCTCCGGTATTTGCGGTCGCTTCTCCACTTCACCTTGTTTTTCCCCGGCACTGCTTGTCCCTTGCTGCTTCTCTGTAGATTCACGAAGCTGATCCTGTGGGAGAGCGCCTCACTCGCGTGTGGGTGTCCGTGTTCTGCACCTTCCACTCAGGGAGCAGAGAGCCAGGAGGTCACCCCTAATCGGCCATTCTGCCCCCCCTTGTAGAATTCTTATAGTTTCATGCCTTAGGTTTAAGTCTTACACACCGTGAATCGATTTTTGTGTGAGGTGAAAGGTATGGATCCTGTTTCATTCTTCTGCATGTGGCTATTCAGTTTTCCCAGCACCATTTATTGAATAAGGATTCTTTTCCCCAGTGTATGTTTTTGTTTACTTTGTCAAAGATTAGATGGCTATATGAGGGTGGTTTTATATCTGGGTTCTCAGTTCTGTTCCATTGGTCTATTTCTTTGTTCTTGTGCCAGTACCATGCTGTTTTAGTTACTATACCCCTGTAGTATAGCTTAAAGTTTGGTAAAGTGATGCCTCCCCATTTGTTCTTTTTGCTTAAGATTGCTTTGGCTATACGGGGTCTTCTCAGGTTCAATATGAAGCATAGAATTATTTTTTCTAGACCTGTGAAAAATGATGTTGATATTTTAATAGGGATTGCATTGAACCTGTAGATCACCTTGGGTAGTATAGACATTTTAACAATGCTGATTCTGCCTACCCATGAGCATAGTATGGTTTTCTACCTGTTTATATCCTCTGCTATTTCCTTCCTCAGTGTTTTGTAGTTCTCTCTGTAGAGGTCTTTTACCTCCTACTTAAGCGAATTCCTAGGTATTTTACTTCCTTTGTTGCTATTGTGAAAGGCATTGAGTCTTTGATTTGGTTCTCAGTTTGACACTTGTTGGCATATAGGAATGCTACTGATTTCTAATACGTCAATTTTGTAACCCAAGACTTTGCTGAATTTGTTTATCAATTCCAGTAGTCTCATGCAAGAATCTTTGGGGTTTTCTAGATAGAATATTATATTGTGAGCAAAGAGTGATAGTTTGACCTCTTCTGTCCCCATTTGGATTCCCTTGATTTCCATCTCTTGTCTGATTGTTCTGGCTAGGGCTTCCAGCACTACATTGAATAGAAGCAGTGGTAAAGGGTAACCTTGTCTGATTCCAGTTCTAAATGGGAATGATTTCAATTTTTCCCCATTCAGTGTGATGTTGGCTGTGGGTTTGTCATATATGGCTTGTATCATTTTAAAGTAAGTCCCATCTATGCCCATTTTGTTAAGCATTCTTATCATGAAGGGGTGTTGAATTTTGTTGAATGATTTTTTTGAATCTATTGAGAGGATCATATGGTCTTTGTTTTAGCTTCCAGTTATGTGGTGAATTACATTTATAGATTTGCATATGTTGAACCATCTCTGCATCTCTGGGATGAAGCCCACTTGATCGTGATGGATTGTATTTTTGATAAACACCTGAATTTGGTTTGCTAGGATTTGGTTGAGGATTTTTTCATCTACATTCATAAGGAATAATTGTTGCCTCTTTCCTGGTTTTGGTATCATGGTGATGTTGGCTTCATAAAATGTGTTGGGTAGGATTCCTTCCTTCTCAATGTTGTGGAATAATTTATGCAGGATAGGCACCAGTTCTTCTCTGAAGGTCTGGTAAAATTTGGGTGAGAAGCCATCTGGTCCAGGACTTTTCTTTTTAGGTAGGTTTTTTATTGCTGTTTCAATTTCAGTACTTGATATTGGTCTATTCAGGAATTCTCTTTCCTCCTGATTGAGCATAGGGAGACTTTGTGTTTCTAAGACTTTGTCGATTTCCTCCACATTTTTCAGTTTATGTGCATACAGGTTTTTATAGTATTCATAGGTGACATTTTGTATTTCTGTGGCATTGGTTGTAATTTCTCCTTTTTCATTCCTGGTGGAGCTTATTAGAGTTCTTTCTTTTCTGCTTCTCATTAATCTAGCCAGAGGCATGTCAGTTTTGTTTATTTTTTCAAAGAACCAACTTTTTGTTTTATTAATCTTCCATATAGTTTTTTGTTATCAACTTCATTTAGTTCTGCTCTGATCTTTGTTATTTCATTTCTTCTGCTGGGTTCGGGGTCAGTTTGCTCATCCTTTTCCAGTTCTTTGAGGTGATTCATTAGATTGTTTATTTGTGATCTTTCTATCTTTTAGATGTAGGCATTTACGCGTATAAATTTTCCTCTTAGGACTGCTTTAGCTGTGTCCCACAGATTTTCATAACTTATGTATCCTTTGTCATTTAGTTGAAATAATCTTTTGATTTCCATCCTGATTTCCTCCTTAATGAAATAATCGTTCAGTAGAAGGTTTTTTTTTAATTTCCATGACTTTGTGTAAAGATGAGAGTTTCTGTTGGAATTGATGTCTAATTTTATTTCACTGTGGTCTGAGAAGATGCATGGTACAATTTCTTTCTTTTTTTTAAATTTTTTAGACATGCTTTGTAGCCTGGGATATGCTGAATCTTAGAGAATGTCTCATGAGCTGATGACAAAAAAGTATATTCAGTGGTTTTGGGGTAGAATGTTCTGTAAATGTCAGTCAGGCCCATTTGTTCTAGAGTTCTGTTTAAGTCCATTGTTTCTTTGTTTATTTTCTGTTTGAAGGATCTGTCCTGTTCTGACAGAGGGGTGTTGAAGTCTCCAGTTATTATGGTATTTCTGTTTATCATTTTGTTCAGATCAAGTAGGATTTGCTTTATGAACCTGGGTGCACCTGATTTAGGTGCATAAATATTTAGAATTATTATGTCTTCTTGTTGAATTGCACCTTTCACCATTATATGGTGACCCTCTTTGTCTTTCATCACTTTTGTTGATTTGAAGACTAAGTTATCTGAAATCAGAACCACCATGCCAGCTTTCTTTTTGTTTCATTTTTTTTAAATATTGTCTTCCATCCTTTCACCTTGAGTTTGAATGCATCCTTGTTGGTTAGATGTGTTTCCTGAAGACAGCAGATACTTGGCTTGTGTGTATTTGTCCATTCACCCAGCCTATGTCTCTTTAGTGGGCAGTTCAAGCCATTCACATTTATTGAGAGAATTGATAAGTGAGGTAGGTTTCTGATCATCCTTTTTTTTTTTTTTGAGAAAGAGTCTCACTCTGTTGCCCAGATTAGAGTGCCATAGCATCAGCCTATCTCACAGAAACCTCAAACTCTTGGGGTCAAGCCATCCTTCTGCCTCAGCCTTTCAAGTAGCTGGGACTACAGGCATGCACCACCATGCATGGCTAATTTCTTTTCTGTATATTTTTAGTTGTCCAGCTAATTTATTTCTATTTTTAGCAGAGACAGGTTCTCACTCTTGCTCAGAGTGTTCTCAAACTCCTGAGCTCAAACCATCTGCCAGCCTCGGCCTCCCAGAGTGCTAGGATTACAGGCGTGAGCCACCATGCCCAACCCTGCTCATCCTTTTGAATTGAACTTTGTTGCTTTGTTTTCTCTCTTGAGCCATTTTGGTATCTGGTCTTTGACCTTTAGCTTTTGGATGATTTTTACATTTATGAGTGTTCATCGTGCTGATCCGTAACACTGTTCTGAGTACTTCCTGGAGAACACGTCTTGTCTTGATGAATTTCCTCAGTCTTTGCTTGTCTGAGAAGCTCTTTATTTCTCCTTCATATTCAAACCTTATTTTTGTGGCGTACAAGATTCTGAGCTGGGCATTATTGTGTTTGAGAAGAGTTAGAATGCAGCCCCAGTCTCTTCTTGCTTGTAAGGTCTCAGTTGAGAAGTCTGATGTTAATCTGATGGGTTTTCTTTTGTAGGTTACCTGCTTCTTTTGCCTTACAGTTCATAGGAGGGCCTCTTTGGTGGCTATTTTGGTCAGTCTGATGACTGTGTGCTGTGGTATCTTCCTGTTTGCAATGAATCTCCCAGGAGTCCTTTGAGTTTCTTGTACCTGGATATCCAGATTTTTAGCAAGGCCTGGGAAATTTTCCTCTATTATATCCTTAAACAGGTTATCTAACCTTTGTGTATTTTCTTCTTCACCTTCAGGGATGTCTATGATTCTCATGTTAGGCCTCTTCACGTAATCCCACATTTCTTGTAGGCTTTGTTCTTTTCTCTTATTTCTCTGCTCTAGCTCCGTGACGGACTTATTTAATTGAAAGGTGTTACTTCAATCCCTGAGATTCTTTCTTGTGTTTGATGTACCCTGTTCTTGAGGATTTCCACTGTGTTTTGTAATTCCTTGTGTAAATTCTTCATATCCAGAAGTTCAGTTTGATTTTTTCTTTAATATTTCAATTTCTTCAGTGAATTTTTCTTCCAAGTCCTGGATTTTTTTTTTCGTGGTTTCTTTGTATTGGTTATCCATTTTTCCTTGCATAACATTGAGTTTTCTTACAATCCATGTTTGAATTTCTTCTTCTGTCATTTTAGTGTTCTGAATTTGGTTGATGTCCATTGCTAGAGAGCTGGTGTTCCCCTTTGGGGGGTGTGCTTTCTGTTTGATTCTTCATACTTCCACGGTTCTTTCAGTGATTTCTTCCCATCTGGATCTGCTATTGCTTTTTACTTTTAGATTTTCATTTGAATAATGATGCGCCCTGTTTAGTACCTTTGCCACTACATGGTATTTGTGGGTGAGAGTCGACCACACCCTGTATGAGTCAGTAGATGCACTTAAAGGGTGTACAGAATGACCTCCCTGTCAGTAGATGGCGCTTGCTGGAAGGAGGAGGCTTCAGTGTTGTTTTTGGGTCCTGTGACTAGCTCTTGCTCATCTGGAGAGACACTCTAGTGCCTCAGGTGGTGGCTGGGGCCCTGGACTTCCAGGTGTGTCCTTATTCTCCACCTCAGTGGGGGCAGGTTGGGGAGTGAGTCTGGGTGGAGCTGGGTTGGGTGAGCCTACCCTCAAGCACCACAAATGCTATTAGCTGGGGTCAAAGTTCTGTTCTCCACTTCTGGGCAAAGCTGCCAGGGAGGGGTGAAATGGCCCTGCTCAACCCAAAAGTATGTGTGTGCAGGTGGGGCTGTCTGAGGCCTTCAATCTGGAGCAGGCTTTGCTCCTTTCCACCCTCCCCTATTCCGTGGTTTCTCCCAGGTCTCTGCCAGTAGGCAGGGCATCAAGCCAGTGGATTTCCCCTGGTTGTGATGTGGGCAGGGTGGGTCCCTGCCCAGGATTGCAGCCTGAGTTGGGCGCATGGCCCTCCTGTGGGAGGGGGGTTGCCCCTCAAGCATGTTCATCTGCCCTTGAAGGCACACACCACTCAATAGGCTGTTCAAAAATTTCCATTCTGTGCCCTGGGGCAATGTGATCAAGACCTGGGTATACAGGGTCTGGTCTGCAGGCCTGTCCCCTGGGGCCTGGAGATCAATCCCTGACCCTGCCAGGGAGAGGAGTGCTGGTCTCAAGTCACCCACGGGGTGCACACGCTGGATCAATGTCTCTCCACCTGCCCCGCTCTCCTGGAGTCACCAGGCAAGTGGAACCTGGGAGGGCTGGCGGGCAAGGACCTCACAGTCTGAGTACCCCTCAGCCCACTATAGGGCCCCAAAAGGAAAGGTCCCATTCCCTGCAGTTGCCTCTGAGTTATGTCTCTCTTAGCAGCGTCAGGTAGGGAGGGGGAAGGGGAGAATGAAGCAACATGGCGCCTGCTGATCAGCTCAGGTCTGTGGGCTGGGAGGTGCCTGAGGGAGCTGGGAGCCTGATGCCCTGTCCACAAGAGGCTCACCGCTCACTGGCGGGGGCCATCTCTGAGCTGGTGTTTGGAGGTCTCTCCAACAGCTCAGGAGCCCACCAACAGTCCGAGATGCAAGGGAGGGGAAATTTAACCACTCCACATACCCTTGTCACTGGTTTTCAGGCCTCTCCGGAGCTTTTCTCCTTCCAGTTCTCCTCCATAACTTCTTCCCATGGAGTCTCCTAGTTTCAGGCACCTTTCCTTCTGACCCTCATTATTAAATCTGTGTTTATCTGCCTGCTTATTTTTTTATTTTCTTCTAAAATCTGTCTTTCTCGCAAAGACACTCTGGTTAGTGATTTTTCTCATCCACTATCTTGACCCCCTCCAGTCACAATAACCTAACGTTACAACTGAATGAATTAGAAAAAAAGAACAAACTATATGCAAAGCAAGCAGAAAAAATAAAATAATAAAAATTATAGAAAAGATAAATAAAATAGAGACTATAATAACAATATAAAACAATGAAACCAAAGGTTGGCTCTGGGTTCTTCAAAAAGGTTAACAAAATTGACAAACCTTTAGCTACATGAAGAACAAAATGACAGAATACTCAAAGCACTAAAATGAGAAATGAAAATTTGACACAACTAGTGATTCCACAGAAGTAAAATGCTTTAAAGAGTGTATGACGGCCAACTGTATAACAAAGTGGACAATCAAGATAAAATGAAAAAATTCCTAAGCATAGAAGATTTACCAAGACTTAAACACAAAGAAAATATGAATAGATCCATAAGTATTAGGGACATCAAATCAGTAATTAAAAACCTCCCAATGAAGAAAAGCCCTTAACCTGAGAGCTTCACTTGTGAATTCTGCCAAATAATTAAAGAACAGGAATCCTTTTCAAACTTTTCCAAAAAATTGAGGAGAATTCAGTTCTAAACTCATTCCATGATGTCAACATTATCCCATACAAAAAACAGAAAAAGACACTACAAAAAATCATAGACCAATATTCCTTATGAACACCGATGCAAAACTCAACAAAATTCTAGCAGAGTAAGTTCAGCAGCATAATGAAACGATGTTACAACATGACCAATTGGGGTTTATTCTTGAAATGCAAGGATGTTTTAACATGTGAACTTTGATCATTTCATATACCATGTTAACAAAATAAAGGAGGGCCTGAGCATGGTGGCTCATGCCTGTGATCCCAGCACACTGGGAGAGTGAGGTGGAAAGGTTGCTTGAGTCCGGTTGCTCCAGACCAGGTTGGAAAAACATAGCAGACCCTGTCTCTTAAAAAAAAATTAAAAAATTAGCCAGGTGTGATGTCTCATGCATGTAGTCCCAGGCGTTTGGTAGCTTAGGTGGGAGGATTTCCTGAGCTCAGGACTGTGAAAACACAGTGAGCTATGGAAGTAACCAAGAAGGTAAATTCCCAAAGATTTTTTTTTCAGAAATAAAAAGAAATCCATCCTTAAGATTTTTAGCCAAAAGAATCTTAAAAAAGAAGACCAAAGTAAGTGAACTTACACTAAGTGATTTCAAAATTTACTAAAAATTTCCAAAAATAGTGTGCTGCTGGCATAAAGACACACATAATATAGACAGCCCATAAATAAATCCTCATACATATGTTCAAATAATTTTTGATGGAGATGCAAAGACCATTCAATGGGGATACGAGGACAGTCTTTACAACAATTGCTGTTGAAAAACTCAATATTTATATGTAAAAGAATGAAGATGGACCCTTACATTATGCCATAAACAAAAATTAACTATAAATCAATCAAAAATCTAAATTTAAGAGTTAAAACTATAGAATTCTTAGACTAAAATATAGAAAAAATGTATTATGACAGGGGATTTGGCAAAGATTTTCTCAATAGGACACCAAAAGGACAAGAAGCAAAAGAAAAAATGCACTAATCAGACTTTATGCAAATAAAAAAATTTTGCACATGAAAGGATACTATCAACAAAGCCAAAAGGCATCCCACAGAATGGGAGAAAATACTTCCAAATCATGTCTCTGATAAGGGATTAATATCCTGACTACATAAAGAACTCTTACAACTCAACAACAACGACAACAACAAAAACTACCTGATTAAAAAATGAGCAAAGGACTTTAATAGACATTTCTATAAAGAACATAAAATGGCCAATAAGCACATGGAAAGATGGCCAACAAAACTACTCATTTGTGAAATGCAAATCAAAGCCACAATGAGATATCACTTTATACACATTAGAATTGTTACTATTTAAAAAACCACAAAAAATAACAAGTGTTGGCAAGGATGTAGAGCAATTAGGACCCTTGTACACTGTAGGTGGGAATGTATAATGCTGCAGCTGCTATGGAAAACAGTATGGTGATTGCTCAAAAATTATACCCAGGATTACTATATAATATACTAATTTCACTTCTGGGTATATAAGCAAAAGACATAAAAGCAGAGACATCAAGAGATATATGTACACCTATGGTGATAGCAGCATTATTCACAATAGCTAAAAGGGGGAAGCAACCCAAGTGTTATTTGAATCATCAACATTAGTGAATAAATAGATAAAATGTGACTTATACAGTGGAATATTATTCACTTATCAAAAGTAAAATTATTCTGACATATGCTACAAAATGAATGAATCTTAAGGACAGTGTGCTAAATGAAATAAGCCTGTTGCAAAAGGATAAATACTGTATGCAGACTTAGAGTAGTTAAATTTATAGAAACACATATGAGACATTGAAACTTAGTAGAAGAGTGGCTCTCACAAAAGGTAATGAGAAGTTATTCATTAATGGGTCCAAAATGTCAATGTTGCAAGATTTAAAAAGATCTACATGGATAGGTATGATGATTGTGAAACAATGTGAGTGTATTCAGCTCTTCTGAACTGCACACTTAAAATGGTTAAAATGGTTAATTTATGTAATTTTACCACAATGCAAAAAACATTTTTTAAATGAACAAAGTATAGTTCTCTGCAAAAGCATGGATGAATATCACAAATATAATGTTGCATAAAAGAAAGTGGATGTTAAAATATACATACTGTATAACTTCATTTATATAAAAACCCAGAAAACAAAGAAACAAACAAAATGCTAAGGCTCTGGCTTTTAGTAGTGGTAGAATAACTTGTTGAACTAACACTCTGACAGACAACAATTATAAAATCTGGATAAAATATTATATATCATTATATAGAAACACATGTCTCTAGTAATACATATATATGTGTGTATAAGAATTGAATGAGGATTTCAGCTGTTCCCACCATAGGGGGAATAAGTATTGGAGTTTGAATCTAGCCAAACTAACTTCCTCTTCAAAAAATAACAGCACTCTTCAAAGGAATGAAACGGGATCCAGAGTCTCCATAAATATTATTTATAGTTTCTAGCACACAACTTTAATAATCATGAGTCATGTGAAGAAACTTGAAAATGTGCTCCATACGCAAGATAAAAAGCAGGCCATAGCAACTGCCCTCAAGGTGTCTAACATGTAATGAGCAGACAAAGATCTGAAAGCAGCTATTATATGTTCATGGGCATGAGGAAAAATATTCTCAGAATTAATGAACAGATATAGAACCTCAGTAGAGAAATGGAAATTATATAAAAAATAGAAAGATAAGGAAATAAAAAATTGCATTTGAGCTTATTCACAGATTAAAAACATAAGACAGAGCAGTAGAAATTATCCAATCTGAAGAAAAGAGTGAAAGAAGTTGGAAGAAAATGAAAAGAGACTTGGAGACATGGGAATGATTGAGTCTGAGAAGGGGAGGGGAGAGACAGAAAACTTAAATGAGACACAAAATTAAATCAACAGCCAGTAGCTGAAAATGTCCAAAAAGTGGGGAAATCTACATTTTTATATGCAAGAGTTCAATAAACTCCCCAGAGAAAATACAAATAAAATCATACTGAGGCCATATTGTGATTCAGGAAACTGTCAGGGCAGGGGTTTTGATTGACTTGCTATATTTCCAATTTTTACTATTTACAGTAATAGAAAATTGGTTATCCTTAGAGTGTTTTTCTTGGAGAAAGTCTGACATGTCAGGCACAGATTACTGACACATTAAAAACAGATGGCTTTCCAACCTTATTTTCAAGGTATAATTTCTTACCTTGGAAATCACTTATATTTGTTTCTTCCAAACTTGTGATAAAATTTATGCTTAAGAAATATGTATTATGAATATCTTCCCCTTGTGAATCCTCCCTGCACAAAATTGAGGCTTTGTCTACTCCAGTTGCAAGAGCATATACTAGTGTAGTATTCAGAGTTAATCTGAAAAATGAAATTGGAAAATAGATTAAGAGAATTGTCACTGCTAAGTTTCAACAGCATATTATTGAAAGTGGTTCCAAAGGGATACTTAAAAAGGCATATAAAAAGAATGTCTAAGGGAGCCTTATTCGGGGCAGAAGTGCAGACATTGTATATCATAATACATCACCATATAAACTTTTCTAATATTTTGAGAAGGACTAAAGGGCACTTTTGGTCCTGTTGGCCTGCATTAATTATGGTGGAGAGGTCCACACCATGACACCCAAGTCCTAGGAAGCAGCCTGGGTGAAGGTCAGAGAAGTGGTAAATGTGCTCCCCAAAGTGGCTTAGGGGGTTCCTTTCCTGTGTGGCTGAGTTTCCTGACTGTATGAAATGGGAGTCAGGCCTTTCCCCTGTGGCATGTTCTTCTCTATATAACAGTGGCAGGTGCTTCCTTCTGAGGGCCTGACCCAGTTGTGAGCCAAGTAGCCCAGAGGTCCAAGGGGTGCTCCTGGGGCACAGGAGAGGATTTTTGGCACCCCAGAGGAATAAATAGAAAGGGGACTTTGAAAAGGCAAGTGCCAGGTTACAAGGAACTGGGTAGTTTTATTTTAGGCATTGAACTAAAGGTTTCACACACTCACCAGGGAAATTTCTGAGTGGGTTCCCAGAAGCCTGAGAACTGCCAGGGGTGCCAGCCCAACCTCTAGGGAGGAGCAGTACTGTGCATGGCAGAGGGGGAAGGACAAAGAGAAGATGTGAGGCAGAGGGAAAGGGAAAGGGGGTAAAAGCACAAGGAGGGGGAAAAGTGTCCTGAGCTCCTGGGGGGCAAGCATTACTATGGCAACCCTAAGCAGGCCATGAGAGGTTTGCAGCCCCTTGTTGGTCTGTGAGAAATCAAATTTCAGGCAAGACAAATCAAAGGGCATTTGTGGAAATGTGGTCTCACAATTACAGGGTGAGATGAGTCACACTGGCCTTGCACACTGTTCACAGACAAGAGAGGTTTGGGAACAATCAGGCTCCCCTCTGCATGGTGGAACTGCTCTGGACATGCCGGGGGTGGGGTGGAAGGTAGAGGCTTCACTGGGCATGCTGGGAGCTGTACTCTCTAAACTGCTCTCAGCCTGTTGGTCACAGGGCTGCAGGATTACAATTCCAGCACACGCCAGTCTCAGTGGTGGTGCACAGCCCTGGAGGGCAGGGCAGGGTAGTAAACACCTTGCCTGGTCCAAAGGGCAGCTGACTCCATGCCACCTCCTTGCCATGAGGAGGGAGTCCTGAGGCAAACACGAGGGCAAGTCTGGGCTGGGCAGTGAGGAGGGTATTAGCCTGTGAAAGATACCTCACTTTGTCTAAATCAGGCGGGTCTCATCATCAACCCACAGCCCACTGTGCAACTCGGTTTCTGCTCCCACCCATACCTGGGGTCTTTCTAGAGCATCCTGCCTCCTCCAATCCAGAGAGCCACCTGATTTCCTAAACTGCTGTGGGAACTGGCCTTAAGTCTGAGACACTCTCATTGGGCCATTGCCCTCTCCTCTCTTCAGCCAGAGAGCCAGTTTAGCTGCTTTTGGGAGAAATCTGCCACCTGTCCCACCCATGCATAATTTTAGAGCTTTGCAAGGAGTGATATGGGCTGTGACTTGATGGAAATTCCATCCTGACTAGTGCCTTTTTCACAGATGTGGAAGTTGAGGCATGAGGGAGGGTAATTATTGGGTTACCCAGGATGTGCTAAGAGCAGAGGAGAAAACCCCAATTCCCAGGCATGTATCTGGTGGGCCATTTTTACCAACCCATTTAACTGGAGAACCCTCCAAAAATCCACCCAAAGCTGACAATGGCTTAGGCATTTTACACTTGAAATCATCGGCCTCATCTCAACTAGGACCTAAATGGTCAATGTCCAAAAGACACAGTTGGTAACCTGATCCCTCAGGAACGGGTGGTGGTCCAGCTCTGTGGGAGCAACTTTCAAGGCATGGAGCACTTGTGGGGCATTTGAAACCCATCACATTTGACCTCTCTGCTTTGGCTGGAGAGCTCATCACCGCCAGCAGTCAGGGATGCATCTTAACTTGCTGAGGCCTAACTGTTGAATTTTTCTGTCTAAACAGTGGAAACATCCAGGAGCACTCCTGCTTCCATGTAGCTTCTTAATAGTTGATGTCACTAAATTCCTTGTCCACTCAAGGACAGTTACTATGATTCCCAAATGGCACCAGCTTTCATGTTTTTATATCTAATCTGTAAAAACTTGAGTGTTAATCTTCATGACAATAAGACCTTGATCATGTTACACTTCCTAATACATTTTATTTGTGATTCCTGAATGTAGGATACTATCAAAAGAACTGAAAAACTTGGTCATGAAAATAGGACCGTGTACTTTGTGAAGAATTTACCTCTCCAGGATTAATTCCACATGAGTTCATTAGCATCTTTGTAAAGAAAGAAAAAAAAAATCCCATGTGGCATCTATGAACATGGCAAGATGAGGAAGTCTAGGAAGACCACAGCACAATGCCAGGGCTCTTCTCTTCTTTTAAATAGAGCCTGTGGGGATAGTCTGTGTGGTCGAGTGCATGAACCTCTCCCCCAAATACCTCAGTATTCTCATGTTACTTCTTCCTGTGCCCTCTATATATGGGTATTTCTGATTAAACTTGCCAAGTGTTGGAGGCGAGTATTGTAACATGAGGGTATCCATCATCTTAGAGCAAGGGTTAATGGAGATGAGAGCCTTGAGATCTGTGTTCAGATGCACTGCTGTTGTGTGTGTGGCCGCAAAGACACTGTGCTCTCAGCAGTCCCCTCAGCCCTGTCTGAGAAGGTCAGTCCTGATGCAACTAGGGCTGCTGTTCACAGAGTCAAGTGCTCCTGTGGTTTGGTTTAGTCTGCTTAGAACTGGTGGCTCTGATCCTTCCCTGCTCACCTCATTCCCTGGAGTATCTTCTTGGTTTCCTGGTTTGTTCTAGTTGTTTCCTGGGAGCCAGTTGTGTAACTGTACATCGCAGGGTCTGTAGCAATTCTAACTTCACCACCTAAGTCACTATACACTGGCTATGGACTTGGCTTGTTGTGGCCCTACGTTTGTCGTCTCCGGGGGAACTGTGAACAATTCTAGTTACTTGTAGATCTTATTCTAAGGCTGCTGAGCTGCATGTGAACCTGGGCACTTGTCTTTGGTCTCCTTGACATCATTCATTTGTGTATTTTGAAGTTTGGTACTACTTTGTTAATACTGTGGAAACTTGCCCTAGCAGGCACTTTTAAACACTTTAGTGAATTTAACCCTCACAGCAACTTAATGAAGTAGGCAAGTGATCCTCATTTTACAGGTAAAAAAAACTGACAAAAAGGTTAAATAGTTTTATTAATTTCAAACAAATTCTTGATGCATTTTGAATCCTACTCTGGAGCTCTACCTCTAAGTGTGCATGCTTACCTTGTATTCTACTTTGAGTCTGTCTGCCTGCATCCACAAGAGTACATGTTCTCTTCTGAGTCCATTTTCAGACTGATAAAAAAACTTACACAATTAGGCCCTTTTTGGGGAGAAAATTAGCTGGAGCTTGGCCTTGCCTGTTCTCTGCCTTCCCCTTCTCAGGTGTTAGGTTTATTGAGTGAGCTGGAGCAGTGGTAGACCCTGATCAGTCCTCACCTGGAACATTTGTTGTCATGTACAGATAATCCATTCACTTTTCACAGGTGTGATTTACTTGTCTTAATTTTTCCTCTGGGCTTTCTCTTACAGGTTTGTGCTGTGCACTAACATACAATACAAACATTGATGAAAATAAAACTATTGCCCTCCTATCAAATGATAACAACACTCATTTTCTTCTTTTTCTAATTATAGAGAAATACATAATTAAGAAAAATAAAAGTCAAATCATACAGATCTTTGTAAAGTGAGGGTCTTCATTTTCTTTGAAATTCACCTCCTTCATAAAAGGAACTCTTAATAGGTTGGTGTTTATTCCTGTGGAATTTTTTTTGTTTTTTGAGACAGAGTCTCACTCTCTTGCCTGGGGCGAGTGCCGTGGCATCAGCCCAGCACACAGCAACCTCAAACTCCTGGGCTCGAGCAATCCTATTGTCTCAGCCTCCCGAGTAGCTGGGACTACAGGCATGTGCCACCATGCCCGGCTAATTTTTTCTATATATATTTTTAGCTGTACCAATTAATTTCTTTCTATTTTTGGTAGAGATGGGGTCTCGCTCTTGCTCAGGCTGGTCTTGAACTCCTGAGCTCAGAACAATCCGCCTGCCTCAGCCTCCCAGAGTGCAAGGATTACAGGCGTGAGCCACCACACCCGGCCTCCTGAGGATTTTTAAAAATGAATTCATAAATACATATTTTTAACATAAATTACATAATAGTACATTGTTTTTCAATTTCCTAAACTGTATATCATTAACATATTTCTGTATCAGTGCACAAAATTCTAACTTACGTTTTTAGTGTCTTAAAGGTATCCCAAAGAATGGATGGACCACGATTTGTGTAACTATTCCTTCTTTGATAGAAATTTAGATTATTTCTAGTTTCACTATTATAAATAATGCTGTAGTAGGGTCCTTGTACAAAATTGACTATAGCAATATCTATTTACCTACTCAATTTACTTTGCTTTCTTTTAGACAGAGAATATATCATGTTTTTTTTATTTCTGTATATTATGGGGGTTCAAATATTTAGGTTACATCGCCCTTGCCTCCCTCCCCAGTCAGAGCTTCAAGCATGTCCATCCCCCAGGTGGTGTGCATGGTACTCATTATGTTTATATATATCCATCCCCTCTTCCCCACTCCCATCTGCCTGACGCCTGATAAATGTTATTCCTGTATGTGCACTTAGGCATTGATCAGTGAAACCAATTTTCTGGTGAGTACATGTGGTGCTTATTTTTCCATTCTTGGGATACTTCTCTTAGTAGAATGGGTTCCAGCTCTATCCAGGAAAACACAAGAGGTGCTATATCACCATTGTTTCTTATAGCTGAATAGTACTCCATGGTATACATATACCACAGTTTATTAATCCACTTATGTATTGATTGACACTTGGGCTATTTCCACATCTTTGCGATTGTGAATTGGGCCACTATAAACATTTGAGGGCAGATGTCTTTTTTATAGAGCGTCTTTTGTTCTTTTGGGTAGATGCCCAGTAATGGGATCACTGGATCAAATGGTAGATCTACTTGTACCCCTTTAAGGTATCTCCATATTGCTTTCCACACAGGTTGCACTAGTTTGCAGTCCCGCCAGCAGTGTATGAGTGTTCCTATCTCTCCGCATCCATGCCACCATTTATTGTTTAGGGACTTTTTGATAAAGGCCACTTGATAAAGACCATTCTCACTGGAGATAAATGATATCTCATTGTGGTTTTGATTTGCATTTCCCTGATGATTAGAGATGTTGCCCATTTTTTCATGTTTCTTGGCCATTATTCTGTCTTCTTTTGAAAAGTTTCTGTTCATGTCCTTTGCCCACTTGTTGATAGGGTCGTTTGATTTTTTCTTGCTGATTTTCCTGAGTTCTAAATAGGTTATGGTTATCAGCCCTTTATTGGATGTGTAGCATGCAAAAATTTTCTCCCTCTGTAGGTTGTCTGTTTGCTCTTGTAACAGTTTCTTTGGCTGTGCAGAAGCTTTTTGATTTGATGAGGTTCCATTTATTTATTTTTGTTATTGCTGTGATTGCCTTTGGGGTCTTCTTCATAAATTCTTTGCCTAGGCCAATGTCTGGAAGAATTTTTCCAACATTTTCTTCTAGAATTCTAATCATTTCACATCGTAGGTTTAAGTCTGTTACCCAGCATGAGTTGATTTTTGTGAGAGGTGAAAGGTGTGGATCCTGGTTCAGTCTTCTACATGTGGCTATCCAGTTTTCCCAGCACCATTTATTGAGTAAGGATTCTTTTCCCTAGTGCATGTTTTTGTCTGCTTTGTCAAAGATTAGATGGCTATATGAGGATGATTTTATATCTGGGTTATCAATTCTGTTCCACTGGTCGATGTCACTATTCTCGTGACAGTACCAAGCTGTTTTCATTACTACAGCCTTGTACTATAGTTTGAGATCTGGGAGATTGATACCTCCCATTTTGTTTTTATTGCCTAGGATTGCTTTTGCTATACGGGGTCTTCTCTGGTTTCATACAAAGCGTAAAATTCCTTTTTCTTTCTTTTTTTTATTATTTCAGCATATTATGGGGGTACAGATGTTTAGGTTACGGATGTTGCCCTTACCCCCCCCCGCCCCCCCGAGTCCGAGTTTCAAGCATGTCCATCCCTCGGAAGGTGCGCATTGCACTCTTTGTGTATGCATATACCTGTCACCTCCTCCCCATCCCCCCTACCGCCCCTTTCCTGCCCGACATCCAATAGATGTTATTCCTACAGGTACACTTATGTATTGGTCAGTTAATACCAATTTGATGGTGACTACATGTGGTGCTTGTATTTCCATTCTTGGGATACTTCACTTAGCAGAATGCGTTACAGCTCTATCCAGGAGTATACAAGAGGTGCTATATCACCACTGTTTCTTAAAGCTGAATAGTACTCCATGGTATACATATACCACAGTTTATTAATCCACTCATGTATTGATGGACACGTGGGTTGTTTCCACATCTTTGTAATTGTGAATTGTGCTGCTATAAATATTCGGGTGCAGGTGTCTTTCTTATAGAGTATCATTTGCTCTTTTGGGTAGGTGACCAGTAATGGGATTGCTGGATCGAATGGTACTTCTAATTGTAACTCTCTTTTTTTTATTGTTTGTTATTTTAGAGGTACAGATGTTTCGGTTACATATGTTGCCCTTTTCCCCCCTTCCCACCAAGTCCCAGTTTCAAGTCCATCTCTCAGATGCTGTGCATTGCACTCTTTCAGTATGCATATATCCATCCCCTCCTCCCCCTGTCCCTTCCCCCTCCCCCCCGCCTGACATCCAATAGATGTCATTCTTATATGTACACTGTGTTGTTCAGTTAATACCAGTTTGATGGTGAGTACATGTGGTGCTTGTTTTTCCATTCTTGGGATACTTCACTTAGTAGAATGCGTTCCAGCTCTATCCAGGAGTATACAAGCGGTGCTATATCACCATTGTTTCTTAAAGCTGAATAGTACTCCATGGTATACATATACCACAGTTTATTAATCCATTCGTGTATTGATGAACACTTGGGTTGTTTCCACATCTTTGCAATTGTAAATTGTGATGCTATAAACATTCAGGTGCAGGTGTCTTTCTTATAGAGTATCATTTGCTCTTTTGGGTAGATGCCCAGTAATGGGATTGCTGGATCAAATGGTAATTCTACTTGTATCTCTTTAAGGTATCTCCATATTGCTTTCCACAGAGGTTGCACTAGTTTGCAGTTCCACCAGCAGTGTATGAGTGTTCCTACCTCTCCACATCCATGCCAAATTTTATTGTTTTGGGACTTTTTGATAAAGGCCATTCTCACTGGAGATAAGTGATATCTCATTGTGGTTTTGATTTGCATTTCCCTGATGATTGGAGATGTTGAGCATTTTTTCATATGCTTTTGGGCCATTATTCTGTCTTCTTTTGAAAAGTTTCTGTTCATGTCCTTTGCCCACTTGTTGATAGGGTTGTTTGATTTTTTCTTGCTGACATTCCTGAGTTCTAAGTAGATTCTAGTTATCAGCCCTTTAGCAGATTTGTAGCATGCAAAAATTTTCTCCCATTCTGTAGGTTGTCTGTTTGCTCTTGTGACGATTTCTTTGGTTGTGCAGAAGTTTTTTAATTTGATCAGATCCCATTTATTTATTTTTGTTGTTACTGTGATTGCCTTTGGGGTCTTCTTCATAAATTCTTTGCCTAGGCCAATGTCCAGAAGAGTGTTTCCAACATCTTCCACCAGAATTCTAATAGTTTCACTCCTTAGGTTTAAGTCTGTTACCCAGCGTGAGTTGATTTTTGTGAGAGGTGAAAGGTGTGGATCCTGGTTCAGTCTTCTACATGTGGGTATCCAGCTTCCCCAGCACCATTTATTGTATAAGGATTCTTTTGTCCAGTGTATGTTTTTGTCTGCTTTGTCAAAGATTAGGTGGCTATATGAGGATGGTTTTATATCTGGATTCTCAGTTCTGTTCCACTGGTCAATGGCTCTGTTTTTGTGCCAGTACCATGCTGATTTTAATATTACAGCTTTGTAATAGAGTTTGAAGTCTGGTAAATTGATGCCTCCCATTTTGTTTTTATTGCCTGGAATTGTTTTTGCTATGCGGGGTCTTGTCCGGTTCCATACAAAGCGTAGAATTAATTTTTCTACATCTGTGAAGAATGATGTTGGTATTTTCATAGGGATTGCATTGAATCTGTAGATCACTTTGGGTAGTATACACATTTTAACAATGTTTATTCTGCCTACCCACGAGCGTGGTATGGTTTTCCACCTGGTTACATCTTCTGCTAGTTCCTTCCTCAATGTCTCATAGTTCTCCCTGTAGAGGTCTTTTACCTTCTTAGTTAAATATATTCCTAGGTACTTTATTTTCTTTGTTGCTATTGTGAAGGGAATTGAATCTTTCATTTGGTTTTCTGTATGACTGCTGTTGGCATATATGAAAGCCTCTAATTCGTGTATTGATTTTGTATCCTGAAACTTTACTGAATTCATTTATCAGTTCCAGTAGCCTCTTGGTTGAATCCTTGGGGTTTTCAAGATATAATATCATATCATCAGAAAATAGTGAGAGTTTGATGTCTTCTGTTCCCATTTGTATGCCTTTAATTCTACTCTCTTGCCTGATTGCTGTGGCCAGGACTTCCAGAACTATGTTGAATAGAAGTGGAGATAGTGGGCAACCATGTGTGGTTCCAGTTCTAAGTGGGAATGCTTTCAATTTTTCCCCCTTCACTATGATGTTGGCTGTGGGTTTGTCATAAATGGCTTGTATCATTTTTAGGCAAGCCCCATCTATGCCTATTTTGTTAAGTGTTCTTATCATAAAAGGGTGCTGAATTTTCTCAAATGCCTTTTCTGTGTCGATTGAGAGTATCATATAGTTTTTGCTTTTGCTTCTGTTTATTTTTTACATTTATGAATTACATTTATAGATTTGCATATGTTGAACAAGCCCCGCATCTCTGGAATGAAGCCCACTTGGTCATGGTGGATTGTTTTCTTAATAAGCACCTGGATTCGGTTAGCCAGAATTGTGTTGAGAACTTTTGCATCTATATTCATAAGGGATATTCGTCTGCAGTTTTCTTTTTTTGATGTATCCTTTCCTGGTTTTGGTATCAGAGTTATGTTGGCATCATAAAACGTGTTGGGGAGGAGTCCGTCCTTCTCAATGTTGTGTAATAATTTCTGCAGGTTAGGCAACAGTTCTTCTTTGTAGGTGTGGTAAAATTCAGGTGTGAAACCATCTGGTCTGGGACTTTTCTTTTTTGGAATGTTTATTATTGCTGTTTCAATTTCAGTCCTTGGTATTGGTCTGTCAGGAAATCTATTTCTTCCTGGTTGAGCCTAGGGAGGCTGTGTGTTTCTAAAAATTTGTCCATTTCCTCCACGTTTTCCAGTTTGAGTGCATGAAGATTTTTGTAATATTCATAAATTATATCTTGAATCTCCTCAGCATCAGTTGTGACTTCTCCTATTTTGTTCCTGATGGAGTTTATTCGAGTTTTTTCTTTTCCGTTTTTTGTGAGTTTAGTCAGGGGTGTGTCAATTTTGTTTACTTTTCCAAAGAACCAGCTTTTTGTTTTATTAATCTTCCGTATGGTTTCCCTGTTGCCAATTTCATTAAGCTCTGATTTGATCTGAATAATTTCCCTTCTTCTGCTGGGTCTAGGGTTGGTCTGTTCTTCTTTTTCCAGTTCTTTGAGTCGATTCATTAGGTTGTCTGTTCGTGTTCTTTTTGACTTTTGGATATAAGCATTTACGGAGATAAACTTTCCTCTCAGGACTGCTTTGGCTGTGTCCCACAGATTTTGGTAACTTGTGTCACCTTTGTCATTTAGTTCAATGTATCTTTTGATTTCCATTTTTATTTCATCATTTATGAAGGAATCGTTCAGCAGGGAGTTGTTTAATTTCCATGACTTTGTATAGAGATGAGTGTTTCTGCTGGGGTTGATTTCTGTTTTTATCACACTGTGATCTGAGAAGATGCATGGTATAATTTCTATTATTTAAAATTTTTTGAAGCATTCTTTGTGGCCTAGTATGTGATCAATCTTAGACAATGTCCCATGAGCTGCTGAGAAGAACGTATATTGTGTGGTTTTTGGGTTGAATGTCCTGTATATGTCAGTCAGAACCATTTGTTCTAAGGTTCTGTTTAAGTCCATAATTTCTTTGTTAATTTTCTCTTTGGAGGATCTGTCCTGTGCTGTCAGTGAGGTGTTGAAATCTCCGACTTTAATGGTCTTGCCGTTCATCAAATTATTTAGGTTAAGTAAAGTTTGCTTTATGAATCTGGGTGCACCTAGGTTGGGTGCATACATATTTAGAATTGTTATGTCTTCTTGTTGAACTGTACCCTTCACCATTATATAGTGGCCCTCTTTGTCTTTCATTACTTTTGTTGATTTGAAAACTAAGTTGTCTGAGATCAAAACTGCTAAAACAGCCTTCTTTTGGCTTCCATTTGCTTGAAATATTGATTTCCACCCCTTTACTTTGAGTCTAAATGCATCCTTTCAGGTTAGATGCATTTCCTCAAGACAGCAGATACCTGGCTTGTACTTTTATATCCATTCAGCCAGTCTATGTCTCTTGAGAGGTGAGTTCAAGCCATTCACATTAATTGAAAGAACTGATAAATGGGGTAAATTGTTCACAAACTGTTGAGTCACATTTTGTTGCTTTGTTTTCTCTCTTGAGCCATTGTGGATTCTAGCCTCCGATCTTTAGCTTTTGAGTGGTTTTACATTTGTGAGTGTTTATCGTGCTGGTCCTTGTGTAATTCAGCTTTGAGAACTTCCTGGAGAGCTGGCCTTGTCTTGGTGAATTCCCACAGACTTTGTTTGTCTGGGAATGTCTTTATTTCTCCTTCATATATAAAACTTAGTTTTGCAGGGTACAGAACTCTAGGCTGGGCATTATTCTGTTTCAGAAGAGTGAGAATGGG
>RJWJ010015142.1:0-13874 GCA_004363605.1 Indri indri | reverse complement strand
GAGTTATTCTGATAGGCTTTCCTTTGTATGTTACTTGTTTCTTTCACCTTACAGCTCATAGAAGGGCCTCTTTCGTGGCTATTTTGATCAATCTGATGACTGCGTGACGTGGTGTGTTTCCATTTGCATTGAATCTCCCTGGGGTCCACTGCGTTTCTTGTATCTGTATATCTAGATCTTTAGCAAGGCCTGGGAAATTCTCCTCTATTAAATCTTCAAATAGGTTATCCAGCCCTTGCGTGGTTTCTTCTTTATTTTCCGGAAGACCGATCAATCGCAGGTTAGGTTTTTTTATATAGTCCCACATTTCTTGTAAACTTGCTTCTTTTTTCTTTATTTTCTGCTCAATCTCTGTGAATGACTTATTCATTTGGAAGGAGCTGTCTTCAATCTCTGAGATTCTTTCTTCTCTTTGATCTACCCTGTTCTTGAGGCTTTCCACAGTTTTTTGAAGGTCCCTGAATAAGTCCTTTATTTCCAGGAGTTTGGTTTGATTTTTCTTTAATATTTCAATTTCTTTAGTGAATTCTTCTTCCAAGTCCTGGATTTTTTTTGTGGTTTCCCTGTGATGGTTATCCATTTTTCCTTGCATATCATTGAGCTTGCTTACAATCCATGTATGAAATTCTTCTTCTGTCAATTTAGTATTCTGGACCTGGTTAGTGTTCATTGATAGACAGCTGGTGTTCCTCTTTGGGGGTGTGATTTCCATTTGATTTTTCATGCTTCCATAAATCTTTCACGGGGTCCTTCCCATCTGGATCCGCTGTTACTTCTGTTTCGTTCTGCCACTAGAGGGAGCTGCTAGTTTGTTGTCCAGGGTTCTCTTGATGGGAGGGGTTACTTGGGGAACTTGTTTTGGTCTCTTGCTGGGGTTTTTATTCCCTAGTTGTGGGTTTCTCTGTTGGTAGCTGTCTGGAGGTGGAAATGCAATCCTACCAGAGAACCTGAACCAGTCTGGCAAGGAAAGTCACTGAGCTGTCAGCTATTGGTCAGTGCCAAGGCCTCAGGGACTGGTGCTTGTCCCAGAGAGGGAGAGGCTTTTTATGTCTTGCTGCTGCAAGCTCACGGGCCGTGCAAAAGACGCTGGCCAGGGGGAGGGGCTGGCTCACCCGTCTGCCCAATACCCCCGCGCCTTCAGCTTCCATAGGCGTCTTCCCCTCTCAGCTGAGGAGGCACTCAGAATTCACCGCTCAAATAATTGGGCCTGGCTGATTGATTTTAAGGCCTGGAAGGGCTGAGCGGGTTGTGAGGGCTCCCAGGCTGGGGGAAAGGAGCCGATCTGCACCATACTGGGACCTGCTGTGTGCCCTGAGCTGGCGTTGGCCCGCCCCCAGGGCTCTGGCTCCGGAGGGAGCTGCTCAGGGGCTGGGATGTGGGATGTACCCAATCAGGGAGTCAGTCGAGTCACCAGGGTGCTCTGCCTTCTCCTTTATGTCACCCTCCCCCAATCTCACACCATACCAGCAATAGCTCTCACTTCTACTGGCCCACCCTGAGCAGTCCCAATCGCCAGTGGCAGTTTCCAGGTTAGAGTCCTCTACTCAGTAATCACCTCTCCGTTCAGGACCCGCCGGGTGCCAGAGACCAGCTTCCTGACTCCTAACTGCCTCTGGAGCTAGCCCACACCAGCTCCTCCCCTGCCCGGTGCAGTTCTGATGGAGCTCTGGGAAGTTCAAGATGCTTCCAGCTCATATCCCATCACCACTGAGCCCCACGTTTCCTGACACAATTCTACATCCACTTCACACAAGCTCCTGCCTCTCGGTGGGCTTGTAAGTCTGTGGGGAAGCTAGACTATCTCGTGAGGGACTTATCCTGGTGCACTTACTGGCCAGGCTGGCCCTGCCGTCTCATGTTCCACTCTCTATTGTCTGCCCGTGCTTTCCAGGTTTTGCATTCCAATCTCCTGTTCGCCTTATTCTTTTTCCAGATTTGTGTGTCCCCCGCTGAATCTCCACCGATTCACCTCGCTGTTTTTGCAGGAAAGCGATCCGGTCGTGTGTAGCAGACCGAGATCGAGATCTACATCTCTTTCTCTGGAGGCAGGGAACCAGGAGGCTACCTTAACTCCACCATTTTTCTCCCCCCATAGGTATCTCTTTAAGGTATCTCCATATCGCTTTCCGCAGAGGTTGCACTAGTTTGCAGTCCCACCAGCAGTATATGAGTGTTCCTACCTCTACACATCCATGCCAACATTTATTGTTTTGGGACTTTTTGATAAAAGCCAGTCTCACTGGAGATAAGTGATATCTCATTGTGGTTTTGATTTGCATTTCCCTGATGATTGGAGATGTTGAGCATTTTTTTCAAAAGTTTTGGGGCCATTATTCTGTCTTCTTTTGTAAAGTTTCTGTTCATGTCCTTTGCCCACTTTTTGATAGGGTCGTTTGATTTTTCCTTGTTGATTTTCCTAAGTTCTAAGTAGATTCTAGTTATCAGCCCTTTATCAGATTTGCAGCATGCAAAAATTTTCTCCCATTCTGCAGGTTATCTGTTTGCTCTTGTGACAGTTTCTTTGGCTGTGCAGAAGCTTTTTAATTTGATCAGGTACCATTTATTTATTTTTGTTGTTGCTGTGATTGCCTTTGGGGTCTTCTTCATAAATTCTTTGCCTAGGCCAATGTCTAGAAGAGTGTTTCCAACATCTTCCTTCAGAATTCTAATAGTTTCACTCCTTAGGTTTAAGTCTGTTACCCAGCGTGAGTTGATTTTTGAGAGAGGTGAAAGGTGTGGATCCTGGTTCAGTCTTCTACATGTGGCTATCCAGTTTTCCCAGCACCATTTATTGAATAAGGATTCTTTTCCCCAGTGTATGTTTTTGTCTGCTTTGTCAAAGATTAGGTGGCTATATGAGGATGGTTTTATATCTGGGTTCTCAATTCTGTTCCACTGGTCCATGTCACTGTTCTCGTGACACAGCAAGCTGTTTTCATTACTACAACCTTGTGGTAATTTTTGACATCTGGTAGATTGATGCCTCCCATTTTGTTTTATTTCCTGGGATTGCTTTTGCTATACGGCGTCTTCTCTGGTTTCATACAAAGCGTAAAATTCCTTTTTCTGTATCTGTGAAATATGATGTTGGTATTTTAATAGGAATTGCATTGAATGTGTAGATCACTCTGGGTGGTATAGACACTTTAACAATGTTGATTCTGCCGACCCATAAGCATGGCATGGTTTTCCACTTGTTTGCGTCCTCTGCTATTTCCTTCCTCAGTGTTTCATGGTTTTCCCTGTGGGGTTCTTTTACCTCCTTAGTTAAATATATTCCTAGATACTTTATTTTCTTTGTTGCTATTGTGAAGGCTATTGAATCTTTGATTTTGTTCTCAGTTTGACTCTTATTGGCATATATGAAAGCTTCTGATTTGTGTGTATTGATTTTGTATCCTGAGACTTTACCGAATTCATTTGTCAATTCCTGGAGCCTCCTGGTTGAATCCTTGAGGTTTTCTATATACAATATCATATCATCAGTAAAGAGTAAGACTTTGATCTCTTCTGCCCCAATGTGGACACCCTTAACTCTGCTCTCTTGTCTAATTGCTGTAGCGAGGACTGCCAGCACTATGTTGAATAGAAGTGGAGATAGTGGGCAACCTTGCCTGGTTCCAGTTCTAAGTGGGAATGATTTCAATTTTTCCCCATTCTGTATTATGTTGGCTGTGGGTTTGTCATATATGGCTTGCATCATTTGTGGGTAAGCCCTGTCTATGCCTATTTTGTTTAGTGTTCTTATCATAAAAGGGCGTTGAATTTTGTCAAATGCTTTTTCTGCATCTATTGAGGGGATCATATGGTCTTTGTTTTTGCTTCTATTTATATGGTGGATTACATTTATAGATTTGCATATGTTGAACCATCCCTGCATCTCTGAGATGAAGCCTGCTTGGTTGTGATGAATTATTTTCTTAAAAAGCACCTGGATTCGGTTTGCTAGGATTTTGCTGAGAATTTTTGCATCTATATTCATAAGGGATACTGGTCTGTATTTTTCTTTTTTTGTTCATCCTTTTCTGGTTTTGGTATCAGGTTTATGTTGGCTTCATAAAATGTGTTGGGGAGGAATCCTCCAGATGTTGTGGAATAATTTTTTAGGCACCAGTTCTTCTTTGTAGGTGTGGTAATATTTGGGTGTGAAACCATCTTGTCCGGGACTTTTCTTTTTAGGAAGGTTTTTTATTGCTGTTTCAATTTCAGTCCTTGATATTGGTCTGTGCAGGAATTCTATTTCTTTCTGGTTGAGCCTAGGGAAGCTGTGTGTTTTTAAAAGTTTGTCCATTTCCTCCACATTTTCCAGTTTGTGTGTATGTAGGTTTTCATAGTATTCATAGATTATATCTTGTATCTCCATGGCATCAGTCGTAATTTCTCCTTTTTTTTCCTGATGGAGCTTATTAGAGATTTTTCTTTTCTGTTTTTCATTAGTCTAGCCAAAGCTGTGTCAATTTTGTTTATTTTTTCAAAGAACCAACTTTTTGTTTTATTAATCTTCCATTAGTTTTTTTTGTCAATTTCATTTAGTTCTGATTTGATCTTATTAATTTCACTTCTTCTGCTGGGTTTGGAGGCCATCTGTTCATCTTTTTCCAGCTCTTTGAGTTGATTCATTAGGTTGTCTATTTGTGATCTTTTTGACTTTCGGATATAGCCATTTATGGAAATGAACTTTCCTCCAGGGAGTGCTTTAGCTGTGTCCCACAGATTTTGATAACTTGTGTCTCCTTTGTCATTTAGTTCAAAGAATCTTTTGATTTCCATCTTGATTTCCTTGTTTGCGAAGTAATCATTCAGCAGAAGTTTGTTTAGTTTCCACGACTTTTTGTGGAAATGAGAGTTTCTGTTAATGTTGATTTCTACTTTTATTCCACTGTTGTCTGAGAAGATACATGGTATGCTTTCTATTATTTTAAAATTTTTGAGACATGCTTTGTGTCATAGAATATGGCCAATCTTATAGAATGTCCCTTGAGCTGATGAGAAGAACATATATTCAGTGGTTTTTGGGTAGAACGTCCTGTAAATGTCAGTCAGGCCCATTTGTTCTAGAGTTCTGTTTAAGTCCATTATTTCTTTGTTAATTTTCTGTTTGGAGGATCTGTCCTGTGTTGTCAGCGGGGTGTTGAAGTCTCCAACTATTATGGTGTTGCTGTTTATCAATTTGTTTAGATCAAGTAGAGTTTGCTTTATGAATCTGGGTGCACCTAAGTTGGGTGCATACATATTTAGAATTGTTATGTCGTCTTGTTGAACTGTACCCTTCACCAGTATATAGTGACCCTCTTTGTCTTTCATTACTTTTGTTGATTTAAAAACTGAGTTATATGAGATCAAAACTGCCATGCTAGCCTTGTTTTGGCTTCTGTTTGCTTGAAATATTGATTTCCACCCCTTAACTTTGAGTCTAAATGCATCCTTGCAGGTTAGATATGTTTGCTGAAGATAGCAGATACTTGGCTTATATTTATTTATCCATTAGTCCAGCCTATGTCTCTTGAATGGGGAATTCAAGCCATTCACATTTATTGAGAGAACTGATAGGTGGGGCAAATCTCTGTTCATCCTATTGGGTTGGGTTGAACTTTGTTGTTTTGTTTTCTCTCTTCAGCCATTGTGGTATCTGGCCTTTGATCTTTAGCTTTTGAATGGTTTTACATTCATGAGTGTTTCTCATGCTGATCCATGGGTAACTCTGGGTTTTTTTTTGTTTTTTTGTTTTTTTTAGAGAGAGTCTCACTCTTTTGCCTGGGTTAGAGTGCTGTGGCGTCAGCCTAGCTCACAGCAACCTCACACTCCTGGGCTCAAGCAATCCTTCTGCTTCAGCCTCCTGAGTAGCTGGTACTACAGGCAAGCACCACCATGCCCTGATAATTTTTTTCTATATATTTTTAGTTGTCCAATTAATTTCTTTCTAATTTTAGTAGAGACGGGGTCTCACTCTTGCTCAGGCTGGTCTTGAACTACTGAGCTCAAACAATCCACTCACCTCGGCCTCCCAGAGTGCTAGGATTACATTCGTTGTAACTCTGTTTTAAGTACTTTTTGGAGAGCTGGTCTTGTCTTGGTGAATTCCCTTAGTCTTTGCTTATCTGAGAATGTCTTTATTTCTCCTTCATTTACAAAACTTAGTTTTGCAGGGTGTAAGATTCTAGGCTGGGCATTGTTCTGTTTCAGAAGAGTGGGAATGGGGCCCCAGTCTCTTTTTGCTTGTAAGGTTTCAGTTGAGACGTCTGGTGTTATTCTGATGGGCTTTCCTTTGTATGTTACTTGTTTCTTTTACCTTACAGATCATAGAAGGGCCTCTTTAATGGATATTTTTGTCAGTCTGATGACTGCATGTTGTGGTGTCTTCGTGCTTGCATTGAATTTCCCAGAGATCCTTTTAGCTTCTTGTACCTGGATATCTAGATTTTTAGCAACTCGTGGGAAGTTTTCCTCTATTATATCTTCAAATAGCTTATCCAATGCTTGCATGTTTTCTTCTTTACCTTCAAGTATCTCCATAACCCTCAAGTTGGGTTTCTTCACATAATCCCACCTTTCTTGTAGGCTTTGTTCTTTTCTCTTATTTCTCTGCTCAATCTTTGTGACTGACTTATTTAATTGGAAGGTGTTATCTTCAATCTCTGAGATTCTTTCTTTGTTTGATGTACCCTGTTCTTGAGGATTTCCACTGTGTTTTGTAGTTCCCTGAATAGATTCTTCATTTCCAGGAGTTTGGTTTGATTTTTGTTTAATATTTCAATTTCTTTAGTGAATTTTTATTCCAAGTCCTGGATTTTTTTTTGTAGTTTCTTTGTGTTGGTTTTCCATTTTTTCTTGCATATCATTGAGTTTTCTTACAACCCATGTTTGAAATTCTTCTGTCATTTTACTGTTGTGAGTTTGGTTAATGTCCATTGGTAGAGAGCTGGTGTTCCTCTTTGGGAGTGTGCTTTCCATTTGATTCTTCATACTTCCAGAGTTCTTTTGCTGGTTCCTTCTCATCTGGATCAGTTGCTCTTTCCCGCCTTTAAATTTTTGTTTGAATAATGACATGCCCTGTTTAGTCTCTGAGCCATTAGGTTGTGTTTGTGGATGAGATTCGACCACACCCTTTATGATGAGTCAGTAGATGCAGTAAAAGGGTGTGCAGAATGACCTGCCTGTCAGTAGGTGGCACTTGCTTGGAGGAACAAGTTTCAGTGTTATTTTGGGTCCTGTAACCAGCTCTTGTTCCTCTAGAGAGGCCCTCTTGTGCCTCTTGGTGGGTGGGGCCCTGGGACTTCCAGGTGTGTCCTTATTCTCCACCTCAGAGGGGGCAGGTCCAGGAGTGAGTCTGGGCAGGGCTGGGCAGTCTAAGCCTGCCCTCAAGCTCCACAAATGCTGTTAGCAGGGGTCAAAGGTCTGTTCTTTTTTTCTGTGCAAAGCTGCCAGGAAGGGGCTGAAATGGCTCCACTCAGCTGAAAAGTCTGCATGTGTGTTGGGGCTGTCTGTGACCTGCACTCTGGAGCAGGTCTCACTCTTTCCCCCCCTCCCCTATTCCGTGGTTTCTCCCAGGCCTCTGCCAGCAGGCAGGACCTCAGGCCAATGGAGCTCCCCTGGCTGTGATGTGGGCTGGGAGATTCCCTGCCCAGAATCACAGCCTGAGCTGGGTGCACAGCCCTCTTTCGGGAAGAGGGTTGCCACTCAGGCATGAGGATCTGCCCCTGAAGGCACACACACCTCAATAGGCTCTTTCACAGATCTCCCTTCTGTGCCCCGGCCAATGCGATCAATACCTGGGTGTACTGGGTCTGGTCTGCAGGCCTGTTTCCTGGGCCCTGGAGATCAAACCTTGACTCTGCCAGGGAGAGGAGTGCTGGTCTCAAGTCACCCACGAAGTGCCCAAGGGAGGTTCCCTGAGGGAGCTGGGAGCCTGGTGCCCTGTCTGCAAGAGTCTCACTGCTCACTGGTGGCAGACATCTCTGGGCTGGTGTTGGCAGGTCTCTCCAACCACTCAGGAGCCCACCAGTAGTCTGAGATGCAAGGGAGGGGAAAGTTAACTGCTCCACCTACCCTTGTCGCTGGTCTCCAAGCCTCTCAGGATTAGACCCTGCCAACACATTTCTCCTTCCAGTTCTGCTCCACAACATCTTCCCATAGAGTCTCCTGTAGTTTCAGGCACCCTTCCTTCCAACCCTCATCCTATCTATGTTTTTCTGCTAGTTTATTTTTTTCACTTTCTTCTAAAATCTGTCTTTTTTGCAGAGACAGTCTGGCTGGTGGCTTTTCTCATCCACCATCTTGAACTCTCACTCAAGTATGAATCTAATTGTTAATGAAAAGGCAGTAATGGAAAATTAAATGTGATTTATTTTGTGTATACATAAATATATCACTATGGGGATAGTATATACACAGATGTATAAACATTAGTAAGGAAGCTGCTTTAGCCCCTCTGACATAACTTCAAACCATTGATCAGGATAATATAGATCTGCAATCCATCTGCCACAATCTCCTGGTGTTATGTGTAGATGCAGAGATCTTGACATTGGCTTCAGACAGCTCACTTTTACCTCCCTCTTTCTATAGTTTACCTCAGTCTCAGCTACATTTTAAAATAAGAATTATAGTTATTTACATGAACTGCATTAATTATTGCAGCATAATAATCTGACATGCCATTAAATGTCACATTCAAATTGTTGTACTTTGTTTAAATTTAGTTCAGAGTCTGACTTTCACCAATCATGTTAATCTGCTTACACGTGTCTCATTTCTTGTAAAAGTGTGTCTTTGGTGCATTACAATATTATAGTGAATTGAATCATCACATATTATGATGGTGTAGTGTTCTCCTTTGCAGGATAGAAAGGCATATAGGTCCTTTCTAGAAATATGCCTATCTGTCTTCTCTGCAGGAATTTTTTTCATTACTGGGTACTCCAGGTTTCTTTCATGAGACTTAGATACACAATATTCCATGCCTCTCCCTCTATGTGTCATTCACAGAAAAGAGGGCAGAGAGATTTACTGAAGTTTCAGTCTCATGAAGGCTTCTAAAAGAACCATCCACATATTGGATCCTAGATAGATCTCTATACTTAATACTCCTAATTATTTTAAGGGCCTTTCAGGAACTATTAAAGGTCTGAGATTTTCCCCTACTTGTAGTCTAACAAGGTATTCTGGCACAGTCTCATGCATGCTGATGGATGACACAAGATTCTGGGTGGCTGACAAAAAACTTAATTCCTCACAGCAATAGAAGTAGTGCAAGTATCAGCATTTCCATCAGTTCACCAAGTACCAGTTCCCAAAGGGTAACACAAAGCAGGCAAGGTGACACAGCACATACAGTGAGCTTCATTACAGGAAATGATCCTGTAGCTTAAGTAACTCATATCTTTTATGATGGGCAGTAAGCTTATTGACCTCTGCCCAGAAAGAGCAGGGAGGTATGATTTCTATTATCCTGGGCAGTAAGCAGGCCTGCCTTTTGACCCAGAGGGAGGCACTATTTCTATCATCCAAGGCTGTTGGCCACACAAACATTCTTGTAAAGATACATTAGGTTTTACTGGCTTTTCAAAAACAAGCTTGAGTGAGACTCCATTAGCATTCGGTTTGGATGGTTTAACTGTAGCCATCACAGAGTGCCAATCTGCTAGGCCAACACTGAGTCTCCAATATGCTACCTTTAACTTGGGTAATCAGCCAGCAACTAGGTAGAAGATTGATTACATGAAACCACTTTATCAAGAAACGTGGCAATATTTTGTTTTTATAAGAATAGGAATTTACTCTGGATACAAATTTGCCTAACTTGGATGTAATTCTTCTGCCAAAAGTGAACCCAGCAACTTAGATAGTATCTTATCCATGAGCATAGCATTCCGCAAATATTATTTATGGTCAAGGAACTCAATTCACAGCAAATCAAGTATTACAATGGGCCCATGATAATGGAATTCACTAGTCTTAGTATATTCCCTATCATCCTGAACAAAGCGGTTTGACAGAATGATATAGAAACCTTTTGAAAATTCAGTTACAGCCCTAGTTATATGGGAAAACTTTGCAAGCCTGTGGCAAGGTCTTCCAGAAAGATTTTATTCTCTGAATCAGAAGTCAATATATGGCGCTGTTTCTCACATAGCCAGGATCCATTCATGTGTCCATAAATTAAGGTGTGTAAATAGGGGTGGCACCACTCACTGTTACTCCTCGTGAACCATTAAAAACATTTTTGCTTCCTTGCCCCACAACTTTATAACTCTGCTGACATAGATGTCTTAGTGCCAGAGCTAGGAGTGCTTCCATCAGGAGACCCAGCAATGACTCCACTGAACTGGAAGTTGACTGCCACCCAGGCATTTTGGGCTCCTCATGCCTCTTAATGAACAGGCAAATAAGAGAGTTACTGTGCTGGCTGGGGTGATAGATCCTTACAACTGTGAAGAAATTGGACTGCTTTTCCACAATGGAGGTAGGGAAGAGTATGTTTGAAATATAGAAGCTTCTCTAGAGCAACTCCTAGTATCAGCATCACATTTTGTTAAATTTAATCAGATACAACAACAACACAATCCAGGAAGGACTATGAATAACACAGACCTGTCAAAAATGAAGATTTTTGTCATCCTGCCAGGTAAAGACTCGTGACCAGCTGAGGTGGTTTCTGAAGGCAAAGACAATATGAAGTAGACAATGGACAAAGTTTATTATAAAAACCAGCTACAAAGTTGTGACCAGTTACAGAAACAAGGACTAAAATTATCATGATTATTTCTTCCTTATTTTGTTATTAGTTTATTACACATATGTATAGGATACAACTATAATGCATACATCTGAAAATGCACTAATCCTTTTCCCAGAAGAGGATGCGAAGTTCTTAGTTTTAACTCCTTGATATCCCATAACTTACATATCATAATGTAAGTTAATAAACTTAAATGGTATGATTAAAAATATATGTTATGTTACAGGATTTTTTCCCTTTTTTCCTTTTGAGCTATTGTGAGTAGAATTGTTTCATTTCATGTTGAGGTTGTTTATTGATAGTGTATAGAAGTTCTACTGATTTAAAAAATAGTGACCTAGAATCATGCTACCTTTCTGAACTCACTTATGAGATCTAGTGGGGTTTTTTTGTAAATTCCTTAGTTATTTTTATATACTGGATAATGTCGCCTGTGTAAGCTTGCAATCTCCACCTGGGGGGCATTAGTTTCTTTTTGTTGTGTAATATCCCTGCTAAAACCTCCAGTTTATGTTGAATTGCAGTGGCTAAAAAAAGATATTTTTTTCTTGTTTCCAAACTCAGGTTTTCACCATCACATATGATATTAGATGTAGGTTTTAATAGATGTCCTTTAGGGGTATAGAAAGTACCCTTGTATTTCTAGTTCGCTTAGCGTTTTATCAAAAATTCATGTTGGATTTGTCAAATGTACCTTCATGACTATAAAAATGATGTTTTTTTTATTTTATTTTACTATTTCAATTGTTTTTAAATTTCAAAATGTCAAGGGGGTACAAATATTTTTGGTACATGAACCACTTTTCCAATGCTCGAGTTGGGGCCATATGTACCCATCACCCGAATACTGTTCATTGTATGTGTTAGGTAGGTTTTTGCTCCTCCCTTGTTCTCCCTTCTCCCCTGTTTTATTTCCATTGAGTGTTACTTTCCTCAGTGCACATGTGTGCTCATGAGTTAGTTCCAATTTATCAGAGTACATATGGTGTTTGTTTTGCCATTCTTAAGATACTTTCTTAGGATAGTGATAGCCAATTCCTTTCAAATTGCTGCAAAAGGCATTAATTCATCCTTTTTATGGCTGAGTGGTACTCCATGGTATGCATATACCACATTTTGTTGATCCATTCATGAATTGATGGTATTTTATTGTATTTTATAATCAGTAGGCTTACTGCCCATTATAAAAGGTTTGAGTGTGTGTATTGCATTGACTGATTTTTGGATGTTAAACCAAATTTGCATTTGTGAGATACCTCCTCTTGGTGATAGTGTCTAATAATTTTTATATGTTGTTACATTCACTTTGCTATTAATAGTATTTTTGATGATTTGTATTTTATATTTATAATGGATAATGGTTTGTAGTGTTATTTTCTTATGATAATTTTGCCTGGCTTTGTTGTCTGGAAAATCCTGGCTTCATAGAATAAATTGGTAAGTTTTCTTTATTCCATTTCTTTTCTAGAAGTGTACTTGAAGAACTGATATAAATTTATTATTAAATGTCAGATAGAATTCACCACTGAAGCCTTACATGCCTGGAATTATGGAATTTATGGAAATATTTATGGAAATATTTTAAATTAACTTAATCTCTTTAATTCTTATAGGTCTATTCATATATTATAATTCTTCCCAGGTTTACTGAAATAACGTGTGCAGATTGTGTAGGAATTTATTTCTAAGTTGGAGTATTCCATGTTTCTAGATTTTCATGGCAGTTGATACAGAAGAAAATGAAAGAATAATATGGCAAAATGAGGGATTGGAAATCCATGATGCCCCCAATATCTCTGGGTCCTCTTGTAGAAGGGGGAGGATTGCTGTACCTGTTGTGCTTATTACTTGTATTTATTACATGAGATAAATAGGGTACATAGTCTACAACAAATTAGGAAGCTGTGCCAATTATGACCAAAAAGACAGACTGAAGCTACCTCACTTTTCATCAATATGTCCTCTAGACAAAAATAGAAATTTGAATAACAACAAATACAAAATTACACAGTAAATAAAGAATGGTATGAAAGATGGAAAATCTGATAAACAAAAGTGGTTAACACTTAAGATACATGATGTGTCAGGCACAATTTCAAGCCATCTATGTGTATAGATTTAATAAGAAGAATTTTAATGTATAACTGAAAATTTCATGGAAATGAGAAAGTGACACCTTTACAATCACATAAGATGACATTAAAATCATCATAGAAATCATCTATTCTGGCATAAAAGAAATAAATAAACATAAAGATTGTTAAATAACTTTATTGAAAAATTTCATTGATCAGGTAAACAAATAAATAGCATTTTTGAACACTAAACAGAGGATAAAAATAGTTTCAAAACACTGAAGAAAATTGTTGAAAATTCCAAAGTTTTAGTTTCAAAACTATCATTAACTCCATGAAAGCAGAAATCCTACAGGCAATATTAATATTTTCTAAGTACTATAAAATGATAATAGAATGCATCAATTACAGTGGAACTAATAAGTAATATCAAATGACATGCAAATTTATTTCAAGGTAATTTAAAATAACTGCTAGTATAAATAGAAAATCCAAGCTGAGATTACATTTACAACATCAGAGAATTGCTAAGGAGAAAGTATAGTGACTGGTGCCAAAGGACCTAAATTCATGTAATTAATTTTACCAATACTATACTACAGAATAGTAGTATAATGCTACAGAAAAACAGTAATTCTGACCCTATATCGGTATTATTCATTAACATGCAGGATTATCAGCCAAGAAAATTATGCAAAGCATAAACCTACTTTCAAGCATTAAAAAAAAAGTTGTACTCTACAAATTGTGTTACCATATGATATATATTGGTGGTCATATTTTAAATGAAAATTGGAAAATTTTTTGGTTTTAATAGTTTATTTTAGTTAAATTTCTATTTTTATTTTTAAAAATAAATAATAGGTCTTTTACCTCCTTAGTTAAATATATTCCTAGATACTTTATTTTCTTTGTTGCTATTGTGAAGGGAATTGAATCTTTGATTTGGTCTTCTGTATGACTGCTGTTGGCGTATATGAAAGCCTCTGATTTGTGTGTATTGATTTTGTATCCTGAAACTTTACTGAATTCATTTATCAGTTCCAGTAGCCTCTTGGTTG
>RJWJ010015141.1:0-36770 GCA_004363605.1 Indri indri | reverse complement strand
TTCTAAACTTCTGCACCTCAGCATGCACCTCTGTAAAGCCAAGCCCCCAGAGGCCTTTGCACTGGGTTTCTGTAAAGCTTGGACCTTCTGTGACCTCACTCTTTTACTGACCTACAGCAGAACAGCTGACGTCATGCCAAGCCTCGCAGACCTACCAGAGTGATTCATTTAATAATATTTGTAATCTCTGAAGGATGAGGTTGCTCCATAAAAGGGTTAGCAAATAACTGTGGCTTTAGTAATGTGCTAACATGCATACCTAGGAGTCTCTCCTGTCCAAACAATATTAGAGTCGCCTGCTCTCTTTCTTTCTTTCCCTGGCTTCTTATTTCCCCCCTCTGGGGCTCCTAACATCAGACGCACACAGGAATAGTTTGCAGACTCCCATCTTTTCTGATTGGGTCCCTCTGAATGGAGCCGTCACCAGTGTCTTCACAAATGGCATTTCCATTAACATTTCTATTTCTGTCCATTCGGGGCACCTAAAGATTTCCCACCAAGATTTACATCGACTATTTTAAGAAAGTGCTTTTAAAAAGCCAATGAGTTTGCTAAGTTTAAATCTGACTTTCTCAAGGGATGCTTAAAAGAAATATACAAAGTTTTTTAAAGGAACCTTTGTAAGTTCAAAATAACATTCCAAAAGGAGTCACTACAAAAACATTCAGGGGAAGAGAAAAAAAAAATTTGTTTCTTTTTTTTCTTTTTCTTTTTTTTTTTTTTTTGTATTTGTGGCAGACCTGGCTTCATCCTAATGTTCTATGTTTGGTTTTCGACACAGAAAAGTCAAATAGCCATAAGAGTCACATAATAATTGAAAGAAAAATGGGCTGGTGCTTCTCACATCTAGAATATTTATAGCAGAGAGAGGAGCCCACGCCTGTGTGTGCCCATTATGCCAGGTAGAGACAGAGAAGGTGGACAAACGGGCAGCTCAAAGGCAGAGCTTTGGAGATTCTCTGAGATCTTTCACAGGAGCAGTGGAAGCGCTGTTCTAAACTATGCCAACTGCCACTTTCCATCGCGCTGATGACTCACGGCCTGACTGGAGTGCCTGATATGCTCAGACGGGTGCCAAACGGGAAGATAAGCCAGGGACGATTATTTCAATAAAAACTTAGGGTCGAAGTGATTGCTCCCCTAGGTGTGGAGACAGACCACTGCTGGCATGGCAAGGCAGTTCATTAGTTAGAATTAGGTTTTGCTGCTAAACTAAAAAAACCCTCCTAAGAGCACCTTACCCATAAAAATAGTCCAGAGGGAGGCAGTGTGGGGTTGGTATGATGTCTGGTATGGTGGCACCACAGGGTCACCAGGAACCTGGTCTCTTCACTCTATCCTCCGCCACCTTCCATTCTCAAGGTTTCCTTGTGATCCCAGATAGCCATGATCTATCAGGACTGTCCATCAAGACTGAATGCTAGGTAGCAGGCAAGAGAAAAAGAAGGGAGTTGTGATCTCCTCTTTTTTAAGGAGAGTTCCCAGAGGTCGAACACAGCACTTCCATCATAGCTCACTGGCCGGAGCCAGTCACAGAGCAATGACTCGCCCAAAAGAAAGCCGGGTGTTGCTAATCTGGGAGGTTACGCAGCAGTCTCTTTCACAAGTAGTGACGGCACTGAGCTTTTCATGACTTCCAGAGGCAGTGGCTTGACTAAATTCAGCATTTCAGACTGCAAAAGGCTTTATGACCATTTGCTCCCCCTTGGGCATAAAAATATAATCTGAAAGTTTGGAAAGAATGCTGTTTTCCATGAGCTATAATAAATGGTAAGTATTTAATCTTTAAAATGGTAAGTAAGAGTACCTTCCTGTGTTTTCTCCAGAAATGAATAAGAAAAGAAAGTCCACACGTTGTAGGTCTAATAATGATGTGTTGTCCTAAATGCACGTTTGAAGGAAAATGAGAAAACCATTAGTTTTTTAGAGAACCTACCCTTTCCCCCATGCTTTCGGCATTGATCCCAGAGATCCCAAGGTCTCCATTACTCTATATGGAACAGTTCGAGGGGTGGCAGTCTGGTTGGAAGGGTGGAAGTTCAGGGGAGCTGGAAGTGGTAAAAATGTGTCTTGATATGTTCAAAATCTGTCAATTTCAAGGAAAGTTTCCCAAGCTTAGCAATCCGCCTCCCATGATGAGGCAACTTGGCCACACAAGGAAGTCTTGCATTGGAAGCTTCCCTAGGGGTCCTACACAATAAATGTTTACAAAGCAGGTGCCACCAACAGGATCAGGCTGTATTCAGACACCTTTTTTACAATGCTTCCCTGGCAGCGTGCTCTAGGTTCCAAGATCTTGACTGATAATATTAAATGGGTCTTCCGGCTTTAAGTCTTTCTTTCTTTTTATTTTAACACAAAATACTCTAAGGGGGTTTACACCAAACTATATGATAATGAAAATAAAGGCCTCATTTGAGAATAACCGTGCCCATTATTTATACACTATGGAGGTAACTACGTGCCAGGCATGAAACTGTTAACTACAACCATCATCTACCACAAACTACCAACTTCATGCCCACAAATAGGTTTAGGAACCTCCTGAAACTGCGTGTTGTGTGTATTTGTGTATTTGCATTTGGAGCAGGATGCTCAAGAGATTCCCAGAAAGTTAAAACTGCTGCCCCAGTATCATAAACTTCAGCCAATGCAGATCCCCCAAAGGCCAAACATGCAAGGTTGCCTCCTTCCTCCATATCTGCCAGGGGACAAGGAGAGGAGGTGTTTCAGGTAGACAGAACTGCACTGTCTACCTAGTAAACTCCTGCTTGCACTTAATATTCCAGCACAAAATCTGTCTTTGTAAAACTTCCTGACTCCTCTGAGCAGAACACACTTCTTTGCCCAGGTCGTGTCTGTACCTTACTGTATCATATCATGTTGTAGTTGTTTGTGTATTGCTCTCTCCACTTGCCTGTGAATTCTCTGAAGCCCAGATTGGCTTTTCACATATCACCTAGTACCACAACTGGCACATTCTGGTGAGTACTCGGTGGGCGGATGGATAACCAGTTGGGGCCTCTCCTTTCCCTGCCAATTTTGCATTATTCACAGATCCACTTCTGCTCCCTATCGGATTCGGCTTTTCCTTAATTTGGGGCAAATATTAATTGCAATGCCTGAAGTCACTGAATGTTTAGGCTTTAAAATAAACAAGTCTTATTAACTGAACTTTGATTCATCCATTTCTCTTTTGTCTGTGCAAACTCTAGTGCTGCAACTATGCTCTGTAAATGGGCTCTGTTCGGCTCCTGAGTACAAATACTGTCTTCTCTTGGATGGGAACTGTTTCATGCTTCTGCCTTTCTGTGAAAGAAAACGACTTCTAGTCTCAGGCTTATGTGAATCTAGCACCAGTTTTCGCAGGCTGTTTTTGGGTCAAGCTACTTTAGGCGACTCTCTACCGATTGCCTATACCCACCCTTAACAGTAACTAGATTTTTAAAACTGTCTACTTGGTTCCTCACTGGGGTTTTACTAATTTTTAATTTTGCATTACTGACTTGCATATTTTAAATTTGCGTATCTCTAACGTGACTCTCCAAGCCGATGAATTTTCCCTTCCAGGTTGATAAGGCAGCCACAGGAGAGGAAAGAGTTACTGTCTCGCGAGCCGTGAGTTTGCCTGCCCGCAGCCACGTTTTGGATGAGACTCATTATTTGTGGAAATGGTGTGTTCCACAGGCAAAAATAACTCTTTAAAAAAAGAACATCTCTGTGCCCTCCTGAAGTCATCTCAAAATGAATTCAAGATTTCTCATGAAACGGAGATAGCTTTCTTATGACCCGAATGGTTCCTTGTGTGCTTGGCCACGCCACGTTAAGTCTACTCTAGGTAACTTTAGGGTCCAGGAAAAGCTAATAGCAGCTTAATGATGAGGTAATGAGAGCTGAGTCAAGGGTAGGAAACAGGTTTTCTATCTGGAGCCGCACGGCCATGGGAAAATCTCGCTTGAGAACCATAAACAAGCAAAAAGAAACAATCAAAGGATGGTACCCTTCCTCTACCTGATTTTACAAAGGACACCGTGTTTTGAATAATAAATTAAAACACGTATGTCAGCTTCACATGAGGATCTGTTAAAGAAAAGAGAAAAAAAAGAGGGAAAAAGAAAGGGGAAAGAGAAATAGGGAAGAGACAGGAAAAGCGGCAGTGGACAAGATGTCTGGAATAAAATCCCAGCACTTTCTTTGTGCCAGGCACTGTTCTAAATTCTTCACATATATTAACTCTTTTAATCATGATAACAACCCACAAAGCCCGTATTATTACCTTCTCTGAGGAAGCGCAGAGAAGTTAAGTAACTTATTCAAGTCAACCCAGCTAGTATGTAAAGAGGCTGAGATTTGAATCCAAGCAGTCGGGGTCCACAGTCTGTGCCCTTAAAGACAATGTAATGACAGGTGAGACCGAGGGATTGGGAAAGCCAACCTGTGCTGTCCACAGAACCCTATGCCAAATCCCAGGCAGAGTCCTGAGATACCTACCACTCACATCCCTGCTCTGTACTTTCTATCTCTCTGCTCATGCCAGTGGGCTCTTAATAAAGCATTTCTGATGCCCAGCTCAGCTGGTCACCCCTCACCCAGGTATGACCCTGCTTAAGTCCCTTGACCTGTGACACCCTGGACCCTGTCTCCATTGGGCCTGACACCCCTGATGACACAGTGTCCAATGGCCCAGCAGAGGAGTCCTCATCCCACTGACCACGCTGCCTGCTGAAAGCACCCCTGGCCTGTTTTCTCACCAGGCCATCTCGTTTTTGTTCTGAGCCGATGGAGTCCCAGGCAGGACACAGCAAGATGAACATGTCTGAACTTTGATGTTGGCATCCAGGGGTTCAATAGAAACTTACTACTGAGAGAACGTGGAGAAAAGGAAGAAGTGAAACTGAGTTAGTTTTCGGTAGGGATGTTTGTGGTGGAGGCTGGTGCTGAATGAATTCAGACTCTTCTGGTATCATCACTGTTGGAAACTAGACGTTTTAGCTAAGCCAAGAAACTCTCTGGGGCTTAAGTTTTAGGCTTAGTAGGATGACCTTTGCAGATGAAAATAGCAGCACACGATAACTCCTTGAATCCAAGCATGGATATTTCCAATCCTGAACATCCTCCTTCATAAAACTATGATATTGGAAACTTTTATTTTGTAGACAATACACTCCAAGCAGATTTCCTTCCATAGGAGTTCTAATCTAATGACAAGCTTTGCCTCTGGTTCAGAGTAGGGGACAATAGGGAAAGCCTGGATTTGAGGTTAGTTGCAGTGGGGAGTGTAGCAGATAAAGTGTTCCGACTCCCAGAGGCCCCAGCTGCTGGGATTGGGGGACGCTCATGGCTTTCAGGGATTTGCTCTCAGTTAAAGAGAATCACCCAAACTTACATTCTCTCCCTAGGGGCACATACATCCAATGACTGGCCTGGCATTCAGGGCCAGGACTAGGGTGAAGTGAGTGAAGCGCTCACCTTATGTGCAATATTTAAAGGAGCAACAAAATTCTCAATAAACAAGACATAAAATTTTAATGTAATTTGTTAAATTAATGGAAAAAATCCATGATAAAGTATCAAAATCTTTTACAAAGGCAAACCCCAGCAGGGCCAGGATTAGGGTGAGACCAGTGAGGTGAGTCGTCCAAATGCAGGGTTAGATTTTGTCCTTATTTAAAATTTTGGTATTTTGTTCATCATGGATTTTTTTTAACATTAGTTCAAATTTTTTTAATGTTGCATGAAAAGATGTATCTTGGTTACTGAGTTTTCTGACACCTCTTGACCCCGAGGCAAGTGCCTCACTGGTCTCTCTCCTCTGTGGGGTCATCTATTGCGACCGCATCACAGTTTAACTTGTGCGCATACTCATTCCTGCTTTCCTCACTCTTTTGTAGCAATTAATTCCAAATCCTTCCCAGAAAGCCTCTTACAGCCAAACCCAACAACCTCAGAGTTTGTTTCCTGGGGACCCCGGGCCAAAGACAGGGAGATGACTTGGTAGTTTAGAAAGCTTATACAGTAGACAACCCTGAATTTGAAAGTCAACCACAACTTTCTAAAAGTGGGATCTTGGGCAAGGCACGCAGTTCCTGCACCTCTGTTTACCTCCACTGTGAAACGGGAACAGCCATGCCTACCTCTCATCTAATCCCGGGTCACTGTGAGGGGTAAATGAGCTCTCCCACGTAAGTGACTCAGTTCAGTGTCTAGCAAATAGCGGGTGGTCGGGGAACATTCTTGTCCCTCCCTCTGCTTCAGCATCACCCTTCATGAAGCCCTCAGGCCAGCTGCAGTGAAAAGCGCCGTGACCTGTCACAGCAAGACCAGAAACCGCAGGCCACGGGAGGAGGAGATCCTCTGTCACTGGTTTTGCGAATGGCCCTAAGACCATCCTCACAGCTAAATCAACACTCTTTATCCTCTGGGTGCTGATAATCCCTGCAACGCTTCCCGGTAAGATCTGTAACGTGTGAGGTCTTCCCTCTTGGTCGTTTCTAAACATGTGTGATTAGGGATGATTAGGGACGATTAGGGACGACTAGTGTCTGGTGTGCCTGCCCTTTCTCTCCTTGCAGCTGGGGAGGAAGTCCCCTGTGCCATTATCAGGAGTGAGACATCAGCTGTCAGTCACGTCGGGATCCTCAGGTTCATGCAGACCAGCGACACCAGTCTCACCGACTTTATCTGTGTTCCCCAAGCGCCTCCGACTGTCTGCTTCCCACTGATAGGGGACCTGGCATCTCATTTTCTCAATGTCCAAACAAAGATTCTTAAATAGTTAAGAAACTAAGATAGGTATTATGGAATATTGAGGAAATCAGGAAAACCAAATAGAGGATACAGCCCTCTCCATGGAGTTTCCAACATTCCAACAGGAAAGAGAATAAACATACGTGTAAGAGACAAGCAAAACCTGGAACTGTAACCTATGAGGGGTGTCCTCATTGCCACCTTCGCCACCTGTCAAAACCTGTGGGGGCGCCTATGACACCTCCACCATGCATCCTCCTCTCCCCTGCACCCACACCCCCCCTCACTCCGGGCAGAAGTGATTTCTTTACATCTCCGTAGTTCGAAATGCTGTTCTTGTCCTAGGTGCTTTGCTTTCAGTTCGGATGCCTGCATGCGTGCTGTTGTGTATTTTTTCATGTCTTTCTCTTCTACAATGTTTTGTGCAAAAATCAGTGCTTCAGCAATGTTTGTAAATGAATGGCTCTACCAGAAAAGGCCAGGAGCCGCAAGCAAAGAAAGAAAGAACAAGTTTCCAGGGGAGGTGATTTTTTTGTTTTTATTTTTTTAGACAGCTTCTGAAAGAATGGAGTAACATATTCCTCTGGAGCAGCAGTTAAAAATTGGAGCTTCAGGGGCCACATTCAGCCTGTCCACAGGGTTGCAGGGCTGGCATGGTGTTTTGAGATTTTTTAATCTGAATGCCGGTGGCTAACATATGCATTCCTCACTGGGCTACGTTTCCCTCACTCTCTGGCCACTCTGTGCATCTGTGGTGCACACCTGGCCCCTCGGGTTATGTGAGCGTCTGCTCTGCAGCCTGCTGGCCATAGCCACCTCCCTTTCTGGAGTTGGGTCTCCCTGGCCACAAACACAGTGAGGATTAAGGTAAATGCATGTGTGTATATTCCTCTAATTCCTCTAGTCACCTCCTTACATGCAGATTAAAGCCTCCTCTTTCAGGGCTGAAAACAGATCTGGGAAAAGAAGAGACATAGAAATTATCAGGGGCCCCTCAGACAACAAGGCTTTATTCCAGTTAATCCTCACAGCCACCTTGAAATTAGGCATTATGATCCCCATTTCTTATATGAGAAAACTGAGGCTCAGAGAAGTGAAATAACTGGCCCAAGGCTACAAGAGCTGGGAAGCATCGAGCATCCAAACAGAAATCAGACCCAAATATGTGACCTTCCCACACCCTTCATCGTCTCACGGTCTGGAGTTGCAGGGGTTGGGGCACATAGAACCTCCATCTCCACGGGCAGAAAGGTGGCAGAGATGTGTTCTGAGCAGCACGGGGCTCTGCCCACAAGTAACTCTTGTTTGTCTGCATCGAGGCAGGCGAGTATGTGCAGATAATCCAAAAATAGTTCCTAATTTTTCTTGGGATAAATATAAATTTTTGGCAACAGGCACCCCTTTCAAAGTGTATTTTGATTACAGTTACACGGAAAGGCGTTTTTATTCTCTGAGGACCTGCCACTGAATGGGCAAAAGGGAACCAAGAAGGGTACCAGCCTGACCTCCCTCCAACAAAAGGCCTGTGTACAGTCTGCAGAGCTGCCGGTGACAGACCTGGGGTAGAAATCGGACCCCAGGGCTCCTCGAGTCTCCACCACTCCTGAATGTGAAACCCGGCACCACCCTCCTCCCTTCTCAGATGAGGAAACCGAGATCAGGTTGTGAGGTGTGTTGGCCAAGATCACGTGGCAAATTAGTAGAGAATTAAAATCGGACATCTAGGCCCCTTAGCCTCATCTCTTTCCAACATCAACCCTCCTCTCTGATCCTAATGTCACCCTGCTCCAGAGCCGGGAATGGCCAGGAAGTGAGACAAAAGTGTTTGCGTATGATTCAAAACATGGACCTGAAATATGAGGGACAGAAAATTGTGGGTGGGAAAAAGTCTGTTTTAGGCCCAGAGATTGGGTTTCCACGAACATCTCCCTTCGACTGATGAGGAGCCTGGAGGCCGAGGGGGGCACGTTCGAGTGGAGTGGACAGAGCCGACCCGTGGAGGCCGGCAGGCCTGTGTGACTCTGCACACGTCACTTACTCTCTCTAGGCTGTTCCTCAACTGCAAAGTTCAATGACTGTGAGAACTCGTGGTGCACACAGAACCATCTGGCGTGCGGAAAAGCCTCGACTGATGCAAATGGATGGGCTTGCTGAGAGTGCAGGGCCCCTCCCCGCTCCTGCTCCAGTCCTGTGGGTAAATCTGGCTTCTGTTGAGTGACTTGTTGATTAAATGTATCAATTTGGTGATTTACTGGGTGGATCTCTGAAGTATCTTTCTTTCAAACAAACGCAATAGACGGAAGAAAAATCAATCAATTAGCATGCAAAGGAAAACGAGATATAGCCTCCCTGCCCCTCAGACTCAAAACCCACAGTCTTCTGTCCCGCAATCGGATGTAGAAGGTGGACGTTGTAACGGAGCTGGGCAGGGAGTGCGGGGAAGGGAAGAAGCAGGAAGCAAAGCAACCCTGGGGTCTGCTCTTCCAGGTGCAGACTCGGGTAGACCAAGGTGGACCAACGCTGCCCGGTGCAAAGAGGAGGGTCCTTCTGGGTGGAAGAGCCAACCAGTGAACACCCATGTTTGTTTGCGTCGTTACACTGAGACCTGACAAGTCCCGGAGTTTACCATTAGCATGTTCTTTAACTCTCATTTACTTGATCTTAGTCGAGACTAAGATGGTCTGACAGGATCTGGTAACCCATTTTATAGATAAGGAAATTGAGGCCCAGGGAAGAAGGGAAGGAAAATGACTGCTCCAAGCTTACAGAGCCCATGATGGTAGAGCTACTATTAGAATCTATTTTACTGTAAGGGACGGTCTATATGCCTGTAACTGCTTGAGGACAGAGGCTGTATCTCACTCATTTTACATCTGCAGTGCCTGGCGGCCAGCAGGCCTCTGGTAAGCATGTGCTGAAGGAATGAGTTTCCTAGGTGTTGTGCCACCACGCATGCATTTGAGTAAGTTCAGTATTGCAAATCACCTTCTTATCTCACACAGCACGCGACCTCGGAAAATCTCTGTGATCACAAACTGAGCCAAGTATAAGTTAGCGAGATGAATATTTATTTAGCCATATTAAGGACGGTCTTTTAGTACAAATGTTCTTACATCATCATAATTCATCAATCGCTTAAAAATCAATTGTTTGCCCAGTTTTAAACATAATCAAGAGGCGTGCCTGAATTATAATTCTTCATGAGAAATTGAAGTTGCTTCATCCGGTGGCCTTTTTTACACCAGGAGATAAATTTGACATGATTAGGTGGGAACACAACGAGAAGTTGAATGAACTGGGGTGTCTTTGGGATTAAAAATGCCAATTTCAAAATTTCATCCATGAATATCCCTAAGCCCATGAATCCATAGTCCTCTAAGATAGTGTGTTTTGGATGAAGGTATTTCTTTGCAGCCAAAAAGAGTCCTTTGTTCCTTATGTGAGATAATTCTGTCTGCCCGTCATCATCTTTGGACCTTTCACGCTTGATCTTTGCATTCTCACCGCTGCCTGGTTCTTCACACTGCTGCATTTGCTCCCTTGCCTGACTCTGTGTAGACGAGACTCTGAGGGCAAGTGTGCGCAGACAAGGGGAAGAGAGGAGTCAGTAGTTTTATGCTATAGAACACAACCGGCCTGGCTCCCAGGTGTGGAATCTTTAACACCATCAGCTAAACATGCAAGTTGACGAGTAGGAAGTAGTTTCATTTGCTGACTTCATGCCATTCGTATCCAAACTTCCTCTTCTTAATAGGACACTAGTCAGATTGGAGTAGAGCCTTAGTAAAATGACCTTAACAGCCTCATTTTAACTTAGTCACCTCTTTAAAGGCCATGTCGCCAAATACAGTCGCATTCTGAGGTACTAAGGGTTAAGGCTTCAACGTATGAATTTGGGGTGGCGGGGTGGGGGCCACAATTCAGCCCATAACAGGGAGGAAATGGAAAAGCACCAAAATCAAGTTTCAACCTCATCACAAATTTTCTCAGGACATATTTACATATCGGATACAGGAAAATGGGAAAGTAAGCATGTTTTCTAAGAGCAGTCCTATGCTGGTCAGTGTTTACCAACCATCAGCCGGGGGGAAGCCATGATTTGTAGTGTTTGCCAATTTAGTGGTGTAAATATTCCCACCACCATCTATTTTGTCAGCAACACGATATCACTGAATACAGACTTGGGAAGCGATTCAGGCAGCTGAATCTCACAAGCCAGTGGTAGCCAGCTTGGGCACACCTGCAGATGACTGGAAGGTGTAGTGATGCTGTGGTGTCCTGGCTCCCTTTCCCATGGTGGCCTCTAGATTGAAGTCCCTCCCTACGCTCTATTAGACACTGATCTGTAATCTGACAAACTAAAGATCTGTAAACCTAAGCATTTCCCTTTCGCCTTCATTTGGACCTGAAATATTTTAGTACCAATACTCAAAACTGTTGACAGAACCCATCTCATCTCTCAGTACTGGGCAAATCGTCTGCAAGAATGGCCATGAAGGGCCACAGCAGATGCATGAAAATAGTCGTCAATCCTCAAAAAGGTAACTGATCTTACAAATCAACAGAAATCCCCCCATTTCAGTAATAGTTGTTGAAATAATCATAGGCAACCTAATCTCTAATACATATTTTCCCAAAACTATTCAGGAAGACTTTACATTTATAAAGCTCGCCCTGTGAAGGAAGCAATCTGACATTAGAAAATATCAATTAAAGATGACAGATGCCTTTTAAAACTCAATATAGAGAAAATGGATTCTATATAAAAGTGAAATAATTTAAGTACAAGTTCAAGAAGTGTCCCTATAACTTGGAGTATAAGAGATAAAAATGATAAGATATTAAAAAGGTGGGAAACATATGGACAATGAGCCAGAGAATCTAGTTGTTATGTGTAACAAGAATTCCTGAGAGATCAAAATATTCAAAGGATCAGCAATCAAAGAAATAAAAGAAAATCATTCCTATTTTTAGTAAAAAGGCATGAGATTTTAGTGTGAAAGTATTCATTGAGTATTACGTAATGAATAAACAGAGACCCACATCAAAACACATCTTGTTTGACTTCTTTTGTTAATTTAAGTTTTGGGGGGGGAAATCCCATAACAATCCAGATATTTTTAATATTTACCCACAAGAGAAAAAAGTCAATTCCACATCAAACTTCTCTTCTGCAACGCTAAAAACCAGAATTCTGTACATTTAGGATGAGAAAACACCATGACAAAAGGAGATAGATGTTCTTAGACATGCAGAGACTTTCAGTCTACACCAATACACCAATTCCTACAAAACAGACCAGAGAAAGTGCCTTCCCGAAAACAAATAGGTAAATAAAATCCCCAAAAATAATGCAAGATTGAAGACGGCGAAGTGTAAACAAATGGTGGTGGGCGGTAAGAACAATAATATTTAGGCTAGAGTTAAGTTTCACATTTTTGTTAAAATGCTTTTGAAACCAAATGCAAATGCAAGAACAATCCTTGCCAAAAACACTGTATAATGGAAACATAAAATTTTAAGTCCAGTTGTTTTCTTCTGGATTTAATATTCTTGATCATTTCAACAAACTTAAGAGACATCGTTAACTAACTCCTTAAAAATTTCTCTCCTATCTCACCTTTGCTCACCATTCTTGTTTCCAGCACTCGAGTGCAGCGCCTCATTACATTTCCGCTAAATTACAAAGATAATTTCCTGACTACTCTCCCGGTCTCCAGTTTTACACACTTCAATCCACCCTGCACAGATTAATCTTCTTAGAAAACTATTTTTAGTCTGTAATTTGCTGGCTCAAAATGTATATACAAGATGAAATCCAAACTTGCCAACTTGTTATTCAAAGCCCTCTAAAATCTGCCCTGATCCTACCTTTATTTACAGGCTTATGTTGTACTGCTGCTCAAAATGAACTCCCCATTCCAACAACATCTACCTTTTCAATAACCCTGAGACATAGTTTAATCATTTCTGCCTCTGTGTCTTTCTTTGTTCACACAAAACCTCCTTCCACCACCTTCCACGCCTATCTTCCCTGCTTCAGTCTCAAGTTCCAACAGCATCTTTCTTTCTCTTTAAATGTAGTTTAGCCCAACCCACCAAGAAACTTTCCTCTTCTGGATATCCGAGGAATTAGATGCTGTTTTCTAATACTTAATAAATAAATCCTACCTTCTATCATTATTTACCATATACCATCAAACTTAACGCTATTGATTGTGAAGTAAAACATAAATATTTTATGTACTACTAAGAAAGAAAAAATTTTGCCAATCACAATGTGACATTCCATTGGTTTTAAGAGACATTACTTTTTTAGTGATACTAAAGTACGGCAAAGGTGCATCTTAGGTTCAGTGAGATACAGTAGGGGTTGCGCCCATTCATCTATTCATTCAGTGAATATTTATTTCTCACCATATGCTCTGCGCTGTTCAGAGTGTATCAGCAAACAGGACTGACAAGGTCCCCGCACTCAAGTTTCGATTCTGCTACAAACATGACTATTGCCACTCCCCCTGACAATGGACTGTAAGGTCTTCAAAGGCAGGAATTATGTTTTATACTTTATCTCTCACAATGCGTAGCATTTCTTTGCTTTGCAGATACTAGGCACTCTAAATATTTAGTGAGTGAGGCAATGAATGAAAGAAAAGGGTTCCAACAGTATAGTATACTCAGTTCCGAATTCGGGCACGAAAGAACCAAAAGAACGTACACTCTTACGATTAGTTAGATTGTAGCCCTCTCCATATGAATGCCTTTGTACTACTTATGAAACAGGAAGGAAGAAACAATCTCAGAAAGTATGGGATGAAGCAATCCTACCACGTAGCTGACATGCAGGGTGGTCAAGTAGCGTCTGAGTGAAGCAGATGAGCACAGAGGATTATAATTAATGCAGTATTCACACTAATTTATGAAATAACTTTCTTCCCAGTTAGGTGAAGTAATAAATCAGCGGGTCTTTGTCATTGGTCGATTTAACATTTCTGGGTTTTGCTGTGTATAAGTCTAGAGTCCATGATGTCTAGAAATTGGCCTTTTTCCTGGGAATTCAGTCACCTGGGTGGGTGGTTGACGTGCAGAAGTGAGCGGCCAAGGCAGGAGCGGGAGCGGACTGCCACCCAGCAGTCACGTCTTGGTACGGTTTTGCTCATCTCCTCTGCAACAGGATTCATGAATTTGGAGATTCTTGGTATTGCAGCATGTACCCCTCGAAAACACCAAAGGCCGTTGTGAGTCTCTATCCGCCAGGGCACCTCACTCTGGAAGTTCTTCCTCTTTGACTGAGCACAATCCCTGGAGAACCGAGTGAGGGGCAAGTCTCTTGGGCTGCCGTCATTGCTCATTCATTCAGTCAGCAAATTCTAAAGACATTCAGAATGTGCTAGACTCTGTGTTAGGTATTGGAGCACGTACAAGGAGGTGCAAACTCTTTGCAGTATTCCCTTGCACTATCTGGTTTTTATATTGATGCCCAAAACCAACTAGTGTGATAGTTACATTTGTGTCTTTGAATATTTTTATGTTGCCGTTTTTAAAGTTCACAAGAATTTACAGATTATTTCCATGTTACACCAACTTTTTAATGGAGCTCTAATTCCATATAATAAGGAAATAAATATTGCACTTGCTTCATTTCTTCCTATCGTTGAGAATGAGTCCTGTGACATGATGCTCTCGGCTGGGCTTCCGCTTGCATGTGTCTTGCTGAAAAGGAAGCTCCCTTTCTATGTTGTTCTACTGAGGGTTCATCAAAAGTTTCGAGCATCAGCACTTCATGATTCTCAGCTGAGCCGCCTACAACGTCGCCGAAGACTGAAAGCCATATTCCTCACGGTGCCTTGCAGGCTGATTTGTAGGTTGCTGAATGTGGCTAAATTGAAAACTGTCCTACAAAGGGCATGAGCAGATATTTTTCAAAAGAAGACATACAAAGCCAACAAGCATATGAAAAATGGCTCAATATCACTAATAATCAGAGAAATGCAAATTAAAGCCACAATAAGATATCATCTTACACCAGTCAGAATGGCCATTATTACAAAGCCAAAAAATAACAGATGTGTGGGAGGATGCAGAGAAAAAAGAATGCTTTATACACTGTTGGTGGGAATGTAAATTAGTATTAATACAACCTGTATGGGACATAGTATGGAGATTTCTCAAAGAACTGAAAATAGAACTCCAGCAATCCCACTACTGGGTGCATACCCAAAGGGAAAGAGAGTACTATATAAAGAAGATACCTGCACTTGTATGTTTATCAAGCACTATTCACAATAGCAAAGATATGGAATCAACCTAAGTGTCCGTCAATGGATGATTGGATTTTAAGAATGTGGTATGTATATACCATGGAGTACCACTCAGCCACAAAAAGAAATGAAATCATATCTTTTCCAGCAACATGGATGGAACTAAAGGTCTTTATCTTAAGTGAAATAACCCAGAAGTGGAAAGGCAAATACTACATGTCCTCACTTATAAGTGACAGCTAAATAATATGTACACATGGACACAGAGAGTGGAATAATAGATACTGGAGACTCAGAAGGTGGGAGGGACGGGGGTTGAGGGATGAGAAATTACTTAATGGGTACAGGGGACACTATTTGAGTGACGGTTACACTAGAAACCCAGACTTCACAACTGCACACTATATCCATGTAACAAAACTGTGCTTGTTCCTCCTAAATCTATATAAATACATACATACATGCATACATACATACGAGAGACAGAACAAAGAAGGAAAACCACTTTCACCTTTAGTCCTCACCTGAGTCAATTCTAGAAGCTGGGAAATCCAAGATCAAAGCGCCAGTAGTTTCAGTGTCTGGCAAGGGCTTCTTCCTCATTGACGGCACCTTCTATGTGTCCTCACGTGGCAGAAGGGTAGGGCTTATTTTATTAGTCCCATCTTATAGATGATAAAAGTGAGACACAAGGAGATTAGGAGAATTGTCTAAAATCAAATAGCAAAAAAAGGTCTCTCAAATTTAGGTCTCTTGGCTGCAAATCCAATGCTCTTTGCCAGGTTGCACGTGTGGAAAGACAGGGATATGGTGGACTGATGGAATTTCAGAGTGAATTCACATCAATGCTGCATGGTGTTCCAGAAACATCATCTAGATCCCTCACCCCCAAACACAAAAATCAAAAAGTCATGTCAAAGAGTACCAACCGTATTGAACATCAGAAGGTTCAAACACAAATGATACGTAGAAACTTCTGTGCAAACCGAATTAGTAAGGGAAAGTGATAAGGAAATTTTAAATGTCCCCAAGCGTTCCATTTAGCCTTCTGCTCCTGCCTGTGTCTTGGTCCTGACCAAAGAGCTCCAGATGGAATGCATGGAGTGTCTGGGGCCAGCGTGGGGCTGTGTTATGACTGGAAGCTGGCGTCTCGCCAGGTCGGGCCTTCACTCAGTCCTCCCGCGTGACCTTAGCCCACTTCGGCTGGCCGAATTATTTAAATGTTGTATATTACTAGTTAATAGACACAACATATTGAAAGTTTTACAATCAAATATTTATGCTGCTAGAAAACATTTTACATTATCTTTAAACAGCCATGTCATCTATTTATTTTCATTCTCTGATCTTTCTGTTTTGTATCAGAATTGGAGAATTTAGCCTATTTACCCAGAAGTAAATATTATGATGAAAACATCGGGCAGCTCAAAAGTAGACTTAGTAAAATGCAGAAGTATTTTTGTTCGTGTCAATTGCACAACAGCCCCTGCTTGGTAATAAATTAAGAAATTTCTTTGGGATGTTGGCAGCATGGAGATTCAATACTTTATGGTTGGACCACTCCCTCTGCCTGTCGGGAGCTACCTAGCAATTCTTTCTGGCCATGAGTTCTTTTCTGAAATGGAGAGACACTCTTCTGGAGCAAAGAGACAGCATTTGCAGGTGGCTCTAGTCAGGGAAATACATTTACTACCGAACCTTGGGCTGCAAGTAAGAGTTCACAGTTGATGGTCTGAAGTATCCTGTTTGGCAGTTGTCAGTACGGCTTCAGCTTGGCCTCCTCCTTACTTGCCAGATATTCCTAACTTCTGAGTGCTTCTCCCTAACTCTGTCCTGTGCTGTAGCTTTACCAGACCTTGAGAGCTAGTTACCATGTTTCTGCGTTTATCTCTGCCCTACAGAGGGTCCGGCCAGTGTCTTCTCTTATCACTGAGGTAGAGAGAAAAACCCTCCGTGTTTTTTCACACAAATGTTCATTTCCAAAGAACACTCTTAAAGACATAGGGAACGGACTAGAACTTCAGAAGGTACCACCCTTGCGATGAGCCTTGGTCCCCAGTCTCTGACTTTAGGTGTTCGAGACCTAATGGCTGCCCCTTACATTTAAAATGGTTCTTCTGTGCTCTCTATTTCTTGGGCTTCCTTGCTTCCTTTTCTAAGCTTTAACTGGACTCCCAGTCCGAGTCTTACGTCTGTCTCACTCCTCACTTTGGAGGCTGGTAACCTGCAGCTCCCTGGAGGTTACTTACGTACCAGGAGCCGCATTAGATTTGGGAAAGGTGGTGTGTGGATTTAGGGCAACACCAGTGTTGGAATCTAAGCCCCTTTCTCAGTAGCCTTAGGCAATCTCTCAACCTCCTTAAACGCCAGCTTTTTCTTCTACAGTAAGAGGATGATACATAGATCACAGGACTGCTACGAGGACTCAGTAAGGATTGTTTGTAAAGCACCTCATACTACGTTCAGCCCAGGTGGGCACCCATCAATCAGGTACATATGGCCTGATTCCCTTAAAGATCCATGCAGTCTTGATTTCTTCAATTCTTTCTGCTGACATGGTTTTTCTAAGTCATTACCTAAACATTAACTCTCAGCCAGTGGGTCACAGTTATAAGAAGACATGGGAGAGAGATGAGTAAAAGAAAAAAGAGAAGGAGTGATAATAAAGAAAGATTGGGGGGAAATGCAAGTTAAAAAAGTGCATGCTTTAGAAGAAATTATTCATTATATTACAAATACATAGTCAGTAAATAGAAAACAAAGGAGATAGGCCCCTTTCTACAAAAAAGAACACAAATGAAACAGGAACCCAAAACCTGGGACCCATCCCTAGGTCACAGAAACCCCGGCTTGCATCCTCAGGTGAGCACTTGAGAAATGAGTCCGTTTCCACGGGTTTCAGCTTCATCTGCAAAATGAGATGATCCGACCAGATTTATTCAACAAATGCTTGGTAACGGCTTACCGAGCACCTGCTATGGGGAAGGCACAGTCCTAGGCACCAAGGTTACAAAGGGGCACAAGAGAGACAAGATTCCTGTTCACATTCCAGTAACGGAGACAGGAAAAAAAAACCAAATAGATACCTAAATGAGATCATTTTAAGGATAAGGGACTTGCAGAGAATGAAATGGATCGAAAGCATTTGGAGGAGGGCGCTGCGTGAGATAGAAAGGTCAGAGCGGTCCTTTCTGTGAAGATGCTGCTTCTGTGAACGGAGACCAGGCGTGCAAAGATCTGGGGGCCAGATATGCCAGGCAACAAGCACGGCAAATGGGCGCGGGGTGTGCGCAGAAGGAGAGGGGCCGGTGAAACCAGAGGTCAGTCAGCAAGGGGAGCCCGAAGAGAGGTTGGTGGGGCGGGGAGGTGCCAGCCTTCAGGGGACTTTGAAGATAGTAAGGAGCAGAGGGGACCGGAGAATTGGACAAATGGAAGTCCAGTGTTTAATTTAAAAATATTTACAAAGATGCGAGTGAAGTAGGGAAACCACAAAGCAAAGTACGATCCTGGCAGGGCAGGACCCCTAACCGCTCCTAGCACTGAAGGACGAGGAGAGAGTGGTCACAGGGACGCACAGGGAGGGGGCTCAATAGAGGGGACTTCTTGCTGGGAGCTTGATGGGGACCCTGGAAACAAATGCCCTGACCTTACCCTCCACTCCCTCCACTCCCTGCCGGAGATCCCCGTTAGCTGAACACATCCAGAAGCCAGAGGGCAAAGGAGTCTGTGAATGTGGGTCACATTGGTCAACCTCGCCGGGCACACACCTCCCCCCCGCCCCCCGGGGCGAAGAGTGGGACAGAGGCAAGGGAGGAAGGTGCACAGGGGCAGAGTGAAGCTGTCCAGAGACAGCCACAAGAGCCCTGATAAGGGGTTTGGTTCCATTCTGAGGGCATTGGGAAGCCACGGGAGCAGGAGCGTTTCAAGCGAGAGAGTAGCTGGAACTGATTTACATTAAAAAGGTCCTTCTGGCTGCTGTGTGGAGAATGGACTTCAGAGAGCAAGCTCAGTGGTTGGGGGAATAGGAATATTAGGCGGTGATTCCACCATCCAAGTAAGAAATACACGCTAATGTGGTCTAATACGGTGGCTGAAGATAAAGGGAAATAAATGAGTTTAGGATATACATTGGGAAAAACATTTACGAAAACAAACTCTACCATTGTCATGAGCTGAAGTAAAGCTTCCATGCAACCTTAATAGAAAATAAGAACTTACGCTTGCCCTCCATGCTGCAAACTTTGCAACGTCTGGGCCGCCGCAAACCAATGTTACTTTTACAGTGCAAAGTGCGCGAAGATAAATTTATCAGCTCTATGCCGTTTTTATTTATAAGAAGGAGAAAGAAAGTAAAAGAATTTTTTTCCAATCCCGGCATGTAGAAAAATGATTTGCCCAGTCGACCCTACAAACAACAAAGAGTAAAGCCTTCCAGTTTTATTGTTGGCATTATCATAAAGAACATGCTGTGCTTATTATCTGGTTAAAGGGGTTTCATTCTGTGTGATGCTGAAGTGAGTTATAATCTTTAATAAACAAATAACATCAGTATTTTTTTTTAATTCCATAGTTATGAATGTTTGCAAAAAATTTTTTCCCTCTCTCTCACTGTCTCTCTTTGGCAATACTTTGGTCAGATGTTAGAAATGCTTTTGCTGTGTTCCCAGCTAAAGAGTTGTGAGACTGTTTCTAAATTCCATCAATGCCATTTCAAGGATCAGGCTACGCCAGTGATGAACAGCTTAATAGCTGCCGTCATAATACCGATCCAAGTCATTCATTTGCTCCTAGGAAGTTATGCCCCATAATAAACCTGTACAGACTATTAAATTCACATTCTTATGTGAGGTAAGCCTATCATAGAAAGTGGTCACAGACCAAAGAAAATTGCGGAAGGGTTGTTTGGTCACTCTGCACATAGACTTACTAAATATTGTTGACAGGATTGATTATTGTTACAAAATTTACATATAAAGATCACAACTCCTAATATCTTTAAAAGTAAAGAATAAATATGTGAATACTTCAGACACACCTGAGGTCAAATGCCAGCCTTGCTACTTACCCGGCCAGATAACCTTAGTGAAATTGCTCCACCTCTCTAAGCTGGGCTGCTCAGATTAGTAAAAGGTATGAGGGCTTTGGGCAAATACTGTTTTGCAGGACTCCTGTCTATGTAAACGATTTGAGTTACTCAGAATCAGCATGTCAGCACCCTCCTGGAAGCCGAATCAGAAAAATTACACAGAGGTAGTCAGCGGTCCATAAGGCTGCCTTCCTGGAATTAAGTCTGGTCATGAAACCCAAGGACAACACACTGGGCTCAAGTTCTGGGCATCTGCTTGACCCCACCAGACGGGGTAGAGGACTGGAAAGCACCCAGAGGTGAGCAACACAGGCCAAGGGGCAGGGCCCACCCCATGTGACTTCGGTTCAGAGCACCTGGCCCAGACGCTACCTCTGACCTCCACAATTCCCAGGCACCACAAGAAAACTTAGAAAACGCCAAGGAAGGCATTCCGAAGTACAGGGGTGTCCCTGAGATGTGGCATCTGGGGTGAAGGCCCTATGTGCCTTGGTCTAAGGATGGTACTCTCGCTGAACCTCAGTTTCCCTACCTGTAAGACAGGAATGAAAATCCTCCCTACTTCCTAAGGTTAACATGAGTATAGAATGAGATAACACAACCATTCAGATTCCTAGCACAGAGTAAGCATTCACCTAGTGGCAGCTAATGTCGTTGTGTTCATGTCTGTGTATGTAAATACATACACATGAACATGTATGTTGTAGCTCAGTTTCAGAAAACCTTTGCAGACAGAGGTGTCCGTCAGCATTGTACACTTGGCTGCATTCTCTGGCAGGTGTGGTGGATTTAATATATCTGTCTTCAAAATCACAGACTAACAAGCCAAAGGCGGGGAGAAAAGCATACACAGAACCTTTAGAATTATTAGCTCTAGATTCGCAAAGTTCTGCCCAAGCAGATAGTAGTCTGTTGGGCTTTTTTCCTTTCAAATACAGCAAAAACAAAACTTCCAAAGTCTAAATGCCTCAAAACTGGATGTAATTGTTTCCGTTATTATAATTAACTTAAGCATGGATCGTTCCACATTTTTATCTCCAGTGGAATCTTCAGAAAAAACACAGATGCCAGCTAATCCAAATTCAGGGGGTCTGACTGCAGCATCCCCGGCAATGGCCGCACCCCCAGCCCCTCCCCCCGCATAGGCCACGTCAGCCACAAGGTGCTGATTTCATGCAAGGACAGCCTGCTCTGATGTAACAGGAAGCTGTTTAAAGGACGACGAACTTTCCACTGGTTTGGAATTGCTCTGGCAGTTTTATCACAAAAAAATAATAATAGTTTCCCAAAGAAGTATCATTTACAGACTCTATACAGGTAGCATTTGCAGAGCACTTTAAAATATATAACGTTCTTCTCTGCACTGTAGCTTTGTCTGTGAATGTGTTGGTTGATGCATATGCATTCTAGCATCCTCATCATCATCGCCGTCACCACCACCACCATCATTAAAGTCACTGTGCCTCTCATTTTGGGGAATTTACCATGTTCCAGGCTCTGTCCTGAGGGCTTTATATGTATTTGCCCATTGAATTCTCTGCGTAACCTGTGAGCTAGGTAGAGGTTAAGTAACTTTCCCAAGGTTGCAGAGGTAATAAAAGGTGGAGCCGAGGAATTGCACCTGGGCACCTGGCTCCAGGACCCACACCCTTTGCCATAACTACCCTTTTTGCTAGTATGGACCCTGCATATAAGAGGAAGAAGGACCCCACCAATGGCTAGGTGTTTCAATAACTGCCCTTCCAAACCCAAACCATCTGTAGTCGTGTGCATTTTATTGGACCTTCTAGGATTCTCATTTGGTCATTTTTAACAAATTTTCTGTCAAACACACTGGAAGATATCCTAGACTCAAGTCTTGAAAGCCTTAGACACACAGTTACTGTTCTTTAGTTTTAAATGATAATGTAACCAAATCCTCAGTTTTTTTTGATGAATGGGTCAGTACCAAGGTCAGTTCATAATAAAGATTTTTCCAAAAACACAACTAGGAGTTGGCAACATACTGTAAGAAAAGACTGTATGAGCCAGGAAGCAACTTAGAGATGTTTAAGTTTCCCTTGACATGAGTGCCGACCACCCAGGGAAATAAAAAAAAAGCCTGTCCCAGGCAGGCAGTGATTCCAGCAGGGCACATGGCTACCCGGAGAGGGAAACCTGAACAGGCTTCTAGGTAACCTGTCAAATTAGAGTCCCCATGAGCTTGTGAAAAGAACAGTCGCACAGAAGCCTTGAGACCCAAGACCCGATATGAGCTCCATCTGTAACTAGAGGGGCCACTTTTGGTAAATCCATGAGCTCTCTCCTTCATCAATTTCTTCAATGGTCAAAAGCATCTTAAACCCTTCACTGCATTGCAAGGAGGACCTCAAAGGAAAGTACACAAGAAAGGGCTTTAAACAGTTAAAAGTACATATGACTTTGGGAAAAAGAAGGGTGAAAATAGTGCAATTGTAGAACAGAAAGACGCTTATCAGGAGGTTCCATATGACAGCCTGGGGTGGCAAACGGCTGCCTGAACATCACGTGGGTTTCAGTCTGAGGAATGCCCAAGCCAATTTCTATAAAACTAGCATGTCTGTTCAAATCTTATTCACAAAAAGGAATTTTGCTTCAGAATTCAGTGGATCTGAACATCCCTTGGCCATTTGCTAGATTGAATGATTTTTCTTTTAAGTTTCCTATGACCGAACACCGGGCTCCTGAGACAGCTTCCTGAGGATAGCGTTGTTGAACAAGCCTCCCACCACGAATTGTCTTTACTGTTATCATTTTAATAGCACTCGGAATTTTTCAGACATTCTCACTTGGAATGTACTAGTTTTAATAGTCAAATGTCAGTTTTAGCGAATCTGTTTTAATTCCCTGAATGGGCCATGTTGTTTTCAGAGAGAGACATAATATCCTTCCCAGACAGTGTCCCCTAGGCCTGAGAGCTCCCCTCCCTGACTCATGGCCCTGGAAGTGTGGGCTGAGGTGAAGAGGTTTAGAAGCTCTGAGGGAGTGTTGTCCACTAAACAGTCCTGCTAGCCGAGCCTGAGCCCTTCCCACTCCCGTTGCACACGGGGGTGGCCCTTCACCATTCCTTAGCCATAATAGGCATTCTGGGTTAATGAGACGAGGCATGAATGATTTGCAAGGTCACCTGAAGCAGGTCAGGGATTTATGGGCCTCCATTCTGTTTTCTGGGGAGTGGGGGAGATGGCGTGCAAATAAGGCAAAGGGAGGAGTCGGGAAACAAAATGTGACCAGTTGCACAAAAAAAAATGTTGAGAAGAGAAAGCAAACTCCCAGTTCACACTTTAGGAACCAGAAGTGGTTTCATCATCTCTGGAAAGCGCATAACGTTGTATCAGGCCCGGAATGGAGTGCATCAGAACAGAACAGTCTCTACATCCAGGCATCACACAAGCAACCCCTGTTGGGCAACTGCTTTTGAAAGCCACCGTATAAGATTTCTTGGTGGATTCAAAGAATGTATGACATAGCCAAAGCCCTCAAGTTTATATCTATCTGCAGAAGAAAAGATAAAAGACAAGAAACATTAGCCTGTATATAATAATTCAAATATAAAGTGTGTCCAACGGCAGTTTATTATGGGATGAGTAACATAGGAAATTAGCAAAATAGGATTAAAAGGAAAATAGATAGTGAGTTTCAGACATAAATGGAAACCATATTCCAGTTCCCCAATAGCCCACAAACTAGTGGAGGAATTTTTATGTTAAAAAGTAATTGATGGCCGGGCGCGGTGGCTCACGCCTGTAATCCTAGCACTCTGGGAGGCCAAGGCGGGTGGATTGCTCAAGGTCAGGAGTTCGAGACTAGCCTGAGCAAGAGCGAGACCCTGTCTCTACCAAAAATAGAAAGAAATGAATTGGACAGCTAAAAAACATATATAGAAAAAATTAGCCGGGCATGGTGGCGCATGCCTGTAGTCCCAGCTACTCGGGAGGCTGAGACAGTAGGATTGCTCGAGCCCAGGAGTCTGAGGTTGCTGTGAGCTAGGCTGACGCCACGGCACTCGCCCCAGGCAAGAGAGTGAGACTCTGTCTCAAAAAAAAAAAAAAAAAAGTAATTGATAATACTCTTTGACAAATGCAATAATGCAAATATATACAAGATAGGAAAATAGCAAAACAAGGAGGGTGTAATTAACTGTCTGCCTGGGCTATCAGGAAGAGTTCCTGAATAAGATAAAGTCTGAGATGGTTTTTGAAGCATAAATAGAATGACTTTAGACAGAGCGGGGAAGAAAGACATTCCAGGCAAAAGAAACATCTTAGGTAAAGAAGAGATAGAGAGAAAAGCCCCCACTGTGTTTTGTAAAATTGTTTCTTATTGCTAGTATGTAAAGCTTGAGGCTGGGAAGAAAGGGCAAAAAATGAAGTAGGAGAAGTTGACAGGGGCCAAAGTACATGAGACTTTCTATGTCATACTTAGTAGTGTGGACATGATCCTTTGGCACTAGGGAGCCAAAGAAGAGTTTAGGCAGGAAGCAACATGATCTGGCTTATGATTTAGAAATATCACTTTGATGACAACATGGAAGATGGATTGGAGCAGGAAAAGTCTAGGAGAAAGGAGCCCGCTCAAGAGACACATACAATAAACCAGGAAAAACAGGAAAAAAATCAACGCGGGCTGGAAGGAAGGAAGAGGCATTAGTGATAAATAAAAGGAGGCACATTCATTCAAGACGTAGTTAGGGCGGAGAACGGCTGTGGCATAATGGTAGATTGAGGATGAAGAGAATGCAGGAATGCAGATTGTAGACCAGCTCCCAAGCCAGAAATTAGGTGGATACTTTTTCGGCTCATTGGAATAAGCAGGAAAGCAGAGGGAGGAAGCGCAGGGAAAGGAGTAGGTTTGAAGGGAAACTCGGTGAGAGGAAGCGCTAAGTTTCATTTCGCACCTGCGGTTTTCAAAGATCTTTCGGGAAATTCAAGTGGAGAAGGCATTTGGATAACACGGTCTAGAGCACAAGAGAAAACTTTCAGATGGAAACTTTTTGGAAGCAGTTTTGAGAGGGAGGAAAGAATCACAATGCTCGATCTCAGGAGAACTTAGAAAGAAAAAGACTGATAAGTGTCTGTTTGACAACTAGGTGATCCTTACTCGTCTCGGTACCCTCCAAGCCCAGAAAAAAAACAAGCAGAGTTGAAGAATTTGCACCATGCAAATTGCACCTACCCAAGACTAAATGGCAACTGAGAGTTCATCTCTGTGCAACACACTTCTCCATCGTCCATATTCTCTATGGCAAGCAGGTGACAGCGGTGAGACGGCCCCCTCAGATACAGCTTGGACCCCCAGGACTCTGTCACTCCATGAATCTAGTGCAAACTAGCTTGAGCAATACCTCTATGTCATGCAGCCTAAAGGCGAGAATGGAGCTGGAACAACGGGCGGGATGGAGTCGCCCGCTGTTACAATGCATGCTCATCCTTTATGGTCTATGCCCTCTCCACGCTCTTAAAGTCACAGTGGAAAAGACACAAGAAGACAAAGAAAAGCAACGTAGTGACCCTGCCTTCCAGTAAATGTGGCTCAACCCCATGGCTTTAAATCTGGATGAGTAAATTGTATATTCTTTCCTTGGGCAAGAGCTAGGACGGAGAAGTGTGGGGGGGCGGGGCAGTCAAAAGCACTGCTGGCTGGCAGGTGGACAAGGGGCTGTGACAGATCCCTGCAATTGAAGCTACTTTCTTTACGTTGTTTAACTTTAAGTCTTTGTTTAAATTAAGCAAAAGTCTTTTTATATTCACTTTCATGAAAAAAAGCCGGTTATATTAGTAGTGTGGCTGACACAAGTTCCAGCTGAGATTTCCTGACATTATCTAGTGGAATAATGACACTGAATTTCTGGTTGGTTGGAACTTTGTGGATGACCCCATCACTATATTCTTAGTCCCTAGAGGTCCTGACCCAGATCTGCTCTATCCTTATATCCCCTTTGGTGCCAGAACACAGTCTGTGCTTAATAATATTTCTGAAATTGAAAGAAATTGAGAGGCTGAGACTGCATTTCTTGAATAGGTAATTAATTCCTCAAATAGGTAACTTGGTGGTACAGATTTCGTCCTTCCTACTGGAGTCCAGATAGAACCTCGTGGAGATCAGAAGGCAAATGTCACAGCAGAGGTTACAAAGCAGTACCAGAGGAGCCTCACTGAGCTTACAGACCTGTGCTAAAGGCCCCAGAGATGGATTTACCGTGAAGTTAATGACGCTTAAGCTCCAGGACCTCCCCGGTTTCAAACACACACACACACTTGCCCCAGCCTGCGAGGGCTGGGAGTAGCTGGGAGTTGTAGAGAGTTCGAGGCAGAAAGGGGAAGCCGGGATGCAAGTAGAAAGCATTTCTACATTACCTTCTCTGGCCAACTGACTAAAGGATCGTCATATAAAGGAACTGAATCTTCCATGCTGCAGTTAGTTGTGATTTCATTCTCATCCTCTGTAAATAGTCACTCTTGCACTAAAGATCGTACCTGTAATTTTGCATTCACTTTTTAAAGGGCCCTCAAATTGTATAAAGCTCAGATCCCACAATCTGGGTCTGCCCCTGATTGACCGATAGTGTTTTAAAATATTTTTTAATTACTTATAGTTGTTCACATTTTAAAAAGCAAATGCATTTAACATTACAAACTGGATTTTCAGTTTATTTGAGCAATAGGAGGGTATGACTATGGGGGTCCGTATTCCCTCCCACGTGGCTATGTCACCTAGAGCTAGGCCATGGCTGTCCCACTTGGACAAGCCATCTGTTGTCCAGTTTGTTGCATGCAACCCTCCTCCCACACACATTTTCTCTTATCTCTGGCTCACTTGACTCCGTTGCGTTTGCAAACCTGTCTCTATACTGATGCCTACCAGGGCCCTTGTCACAGTGACTTGCACACATCCCTAAATGCATTTTCAATGAATGGATGAAAGAGGAGCAAATGCTCCCTTGAAGTTGCTCGTCCATCAAAAGAAAATAGACAAGAGGCGATGCCAGGAACAGGCACTGAGAAGACCACGAGACCCCTAAAGGCAGTGATGACCTTAGTGGTGTGAGGGGACTATGCTCAGAAGGAGCCTCCTCAGTGGGGAGGACTGGAGGTCCTGAGGCCAACATAGCTGAGCTGTCCCTCTGCTTACCACCCCTTGCCCTGTCTGGACCCCAGCGGCTGATCTCATGCTGCCCCTGGGAAAGGAGGTCTGTAAGGGGTCAGAGTTCAAGCTGACTACCTTGTGCTGTGCTTTGGACTCCCACCTACAGACACTCCCATTTTGGTGGAAGGCTAAGGACCACTGTTGTGGAAGACAGAATTCTAAGGTGACCTCCACAGTGAGTGACGCCCTTGTATAATCCTCTCCCCTTCAGCATGGGACGGATGGGTAAATGTGATGGATGCATTGCTGTGACTAGGTTATATTATTTGGCAAAGACAGAGGGGTTTTGCAAATATAATTAAAGTTCCAAATTAACACGACTTTGAGTTAATCAAAAGATCATCCTCGGTGGGTTTGACCCAATCAAGGGAGCCCTTTCAAAGAGGGCTTTGGTCTTGCTGAAGAGAGACATGCTCTGCTGGTCTTGGGGAAGCAAGCCACTGTGAGTTCTAGAGCAGCAAGGAACTGAATCCCACCAACAACCAGTGAGCTTGGAAGAAGCACCAAGCCTCTTGTGAGTCTGCCACCCCCGACAGCGCCTTGACTGCAGCCTTGTGAGACCCCGAGCGGAGGCCCCATGCAAGCCACGCCTGGACTCCTGACCATGGAAACTGTGAGATAACAAGTGCATGTGTGGCTGTAAGCTGCTAAATTTGTGGTGGTGATTTGTTACACAGCCACAGATAACTATGGCCAAAGTAAAGAAAGCCACAACAGAGGGCAAGGGTGCAGGACTGCTTGGGGTCACCACAAATGGCTGCAGATGGCTGGGGAAGAGGAAGGAAAGACACCTAAAACATGCCAGGAAGAATGGTTCTGGGCACTCCAAATGTATCATTTCATTTAAACGTCCCATCTCTTCTGGGAAGTAAGTATTTCTAATTCCATTTTACAGATAAGATACTGAGTGTTTCAGAGGACTTTACTAACTCACTCCAGGGTATAGGCTCATGTCTCTCCTGACATCGCACTCCTCACTTTAGGCCCCAGGAGAGAAGGTCACAGGGCGACAAGGCACTGGAGAAGTCCTCCAGGGTGGTGGAATTGCAGGACAGAGCCTGGTGGCCTCCCGAGGCACAGCAGCTTGGGAGCTCTGGTCTCCTCCGGAACATCCTCTCCAAATTCCACCCCCCAAAAAATGCTTGACTAGAGAGAGGGAAAGGATGAACTTCTATATGAGCATATTTATGTTCGTAGATATTCCAAGCCATAGGGGTTTTAAATCTCAGAGGACAGATGTCAGCAGCTCCACACTATGATGGGAAAATTGAGAAGGGCTGTGGTTACCAGCATTTCCCAAATTCGCTCAGAAAAAGAAAGTATGCTCCCTTACATACACACACACATGCACACACACACACACACACACACACACGCGCGCGCGCGCACACACACACACACTCCCAGGCCTGCACAGGGAAAACAACTTACTCCTGTCCAACTCATCCAGGTCATGCAAACCCTTACATTCAATGCTGGCCGCGGCTGATTTCATCCCAACTTTCACGGAAAAAAATAATTCTCTGCTCAGTTGCCATGTATCTTTTCTCAGCCCCAAAGCCTTCAGGATAAAAATCTGTTTGGCTTTCGCTTTTTTTTTCTTTTCTTAATGTTGCTCAAAATAGTTTTCTCTACTCAGATAATTTTGCAATATCCTTATCCCACCAATCTCTTCCCCGCAGAGGACCTCCCTGCCACACACATCTCCAAGCTGGGGGGAATTCTTCCAGGCTCTGTGGGTGCGCATGCCTGGACCTCCCCCATTTCACCTCCTGGCATTGGGGACCAGGAGGCTGGGGCTGGACTGAGCAACAGGGAGATGTGGGGGAGGGGGTATCTCTCTGTGTGGCAGGCAAAATAACGCCCTCTCCCCCCCCCGGGGGGGGGGTTGTGTCCTAATCCCAGGAATCTGTGACTGTGTTACGTCAGGTGGCAAAGGGGAATTAAGGTAGCAGATGGAATTAAGGACGGTAATTAGCTGACCTTACCATTAAGATGTTTATCCTTACAATGTGGTTAAGGGGGACGAAGGGTACAGGAGGTGGGGGAGGGGAGTTATAAAGCTATAAAATGTGATAAGACATTGACCCACAATTGCTGGCTTTGAAAATGGAGGAAGGGGCTACCAGCCAAAGATCATGGGCGGCCTCTAGAAGCTGGGCAGGGCAAAGAAGCGGGTCTTTCCAAGAGCCTCCAAAAAGGAACACAGCCCTACTGACACCTTGATTTTGACCCACTGGGACCCATTGAGGACTTCCGACCTCCAGAACGGCAAGATAATAAATCTGTGTTGTTTTAAGCCACTAAATTTGTGGTAACGTGCTAGAGCAGGAATAGGAAAGTAACACACCGTGTATGGGAATGTTACGTAGTCACTGAGATGCTCCTAGAAACCTAATCTGCCTGTGGACAGGCCTCCGGGACGCGGTGCCCAACAGGAACATGGGCTGGATTGGTCCGTCTCTGCCCTGACACTCCAGGAAGCAAGTTGTCTGTTTCTGAAAACCTTATTGACAGAAGCGACCTGGTCAGATCCAAAGAGCTAGCTCAAGGGTAACCATCCTAAAGTGCCTTCTGCAGCAGAGGATGGCGGCAGAGGCCTGGACTCAGGGCATCACAGGTTGTCCCCATGAACTATTGTCACATTAGGTCTCCATCCGTCACCAACCAACGGGTCCTTTCAGGGTTCAGAGTACTGAGACGTAGGCAGGCATGTGTGTAACAGACGACACCGGAGGGCCCACGTGCGTATGAGGTTGTAAATAAACCCATATTAAGTACGTATACAGCGTGGCTTTTATTTTCTCTGCTGCCAACTATCCTTAAGCTAGCTTCTCGAGACCAGGGTCTTTGTTTTATTTATTGATGTTCCTATTAACACCTGGCGCATTCTAAACGTGCATTAACTCCCTGTCGGATATGGAATGGATTCTCCCCCAGGAGGGACTCACTCGCAGGACAAGCCTTTGAACCTTTCCAAGCTCAGCCCAACCGAAGCTCCGACATGCCCCCTGCTGCAGGGCCCCTCCCTAGTTAAAGCCCAATAGGGTATTTGGCTCGAGAAACTTCCCCGCCCTCCCCCCTCCCCCGTTCCCCGGGAGGGGGCGTTGGGCGGGGGGAGCACTGTGTCCCGGCCGGATCTCCAGACACATTGAGTCAGATCTGTGCCCAAAAAGCTTATCCCAGAAAAGTGAAAGGCTTTCCATTTTCTCCGTGCAAATGTATCCAAGTCTGATAGTGGAGCTGCAAGATGTGTAATCGTCCCTGTCTGTGCACTGAGCCCCTCGAACAGAGGGGAGGGAATGTAGGGGGTCCGGTCGGTTGGAAGCTTTGCTTCTTTTCAGGGGGTCCGGCTTGTGTCCAAAGAGCCCCGCGTGGACCGTCCCTCGGGCGCGCACGTCTGGGGCGCAGCGATCCCCGCGCCGCGCCCCTCTCGGGCAGGAGCCGGGCGGGGAAGCCCCGCTGCGCACACCCAGCCGGGCGCCCGCGAGCGCGCCACCTGCAAGCCCGCCGCGGCCTCGCAGCCCTTCCTTCTGTCCTTTGCGCTTCGGCTCTCAGCCCTGCCCCTGGCCGGGATCCCCGACCGGGCCCTGCCGCCCTGCCGCTCGGCCCGCCGCAAAGAGTTAAGAGCCGGCTCCCGAGCGCTGGCCGGCCGCGGCCCGCTCGCCGCTCCTGATTGGCTGCGCGCCTGTCAGTAGTAAAGAGTATCAGATAGCAAACTTGGGACCTTCATAAAGGCGTGGTGGTGATACTCCGCAATCGCGGGCGGCCTATGACATCAGCCAGGAACGCCTGGGATGCCGCTGCTCCTGGCCAACCTCCGAGGAGGAGGAGGGTCCTGCCGGCTAAGAGTTAATTAGCCCCGCGCGGCGAGGGGGGAGGCGCCAGTTTTCTGGGGACACTGGCTGCCACTGTACTCCCACCCAGGGGAGCTCACCGAGAGTTGGATGAATTCTGGGCTATTAGCTGCGGTCAACCGGGCTCCCGAGAGCCTGTTCCTGGTGGAAAACAAGGGGCGTCTGGCAAAGGGACCAGCGGCTTCCTGAGCCTGTCAACATGACACTTCTGGGGTCTGAGCATTCTTTGCTGATTAGGAGCAAGTTCAGATCAGGTAGGGCTAAGGCGTTTAGCATTCCTTCTTGCACTTTCCTCTGCTGCCATTCTCCACCTGCTTTCCAGTGAATGTTTCAAAGCCCGCCGTGGCTAGCTCAACTTTGTTCCCCAAAAGCACATTTTGGAAGTGAAGAATTTTATCTGACTTTGGGGACCTTTTAATGTCTTCCGTTGTAAATGCTTTGAGTTGTTGAATGCGGTTTTTCGTTTGTGAAAAGGCCAATCCTTTATTTATTTTATTTTATTTTCCTCTGGATCTATGACTAGAAATTTTGGAGGGGTACGTCCAAAAGGAGCAACTTCGAAAATGAACAAATAAGGGATTTCAAGCTTGGGAGCTGTGTGTTATCAGTTGTGCTTGCTGAGAAGATGAACCTGACACTGTGGATTAGGTACAGGGGTCACTGAAAATGTAGCTAATCCAAACAAATGTATTTCCCAAAAAAGTCACTTGGGGGAAGTAAAAATAGCAAATTTGGAGCACACCAAGTATTTGAAATGACATCACTGTAGGAAAAAAAAAAAATGAAAGAAAGCCCAGTGCCACAAATATTTTTTCCCAAACCATCTGATATTTATAAACACAGGATTTTCCCCCAAATTTCTGTGTTAGTGGCACATGGAGAAACTTCTCAAAAGATGCTGAGTGGAGGTAAGTAGAAGGGAGCGATGGGAACTCTAACTGCTCCTCAAGAAGGGTGTGTGCACACGCCCATGGAAAGCGTCCGTGTGTGGGTCTCCACGTTTAGACAAGGAGACATTTGACTTCTGAAATTATTTTTCAGTAGCTCTGCATATAATGTTGGTTTTATAAAAGTGGTAACAATCCACTGAATAATGGCAGAACTTCTACGTAGGAGATGGATTAGTTTTATGAGACCTCTGATGTGAGCATAACAGGTGTTAGAAAGACGGTGGCATAGTTGGCTAAATCTAAGTTTTCCTTATTCCTTCGAAACAGGGTCACCCAATTGTTTCACTTGGGATGGATAGTTCGAAAATGAGAAAAGTGAATGCCGAGAAGTAAGGGTCATCCGTGACTTTCTTAGGTGCCCTTGGTTTTTAGATGTCTGTGGGGTCAACTGGAGATTTTCTTAGGTTCTGCACTGTTGAAGCAAGTTGAAAACTTAAGAGCTTAGGCACAAACCTCAGTGCACCTGAAGCTCCAGGACGAGGTTGCTAGCCTCCCAGGCCAGCAGTAGATTAAGTCTTTCCTTTCCTTCCCATGCTGCGGTAAGGTGGTTGGTCTGTTAATCAACTGGAGACCTCATCACTGCTTTGTAATTTGGTTAAAACCGCAAGGCAACACTGCCACCTTTCTGAAGAACAGAGGATGTAGCTTTGTTTTGCGTGAAGCTACATTCATTTCACTCTCTTGCCGGTTTAATGTGGGAGGGTGGGGAGGGGCTGGTTTGTCTCTAAAAGGATTTGGTGATGTACTTGATAGTAGACTTGCAAAACACACTTATCAAAGGAATTCTTCCTTCAGCTAAAGTACAGGGGAGCGGGAAGGCAGTTTTTGTGCAGCAATTCTCATCTCAGCAGATTTGTGGAGTCCTGGGGTCTCCCAGGTAGACCCTGCAGACCCTTCTCCTGGAGCTTCAGAGAATTCCAGCCTCGCTTTTCTTTTTAAGCTTGTACAGGATTTTGTGTCATAAGGAAGGGTAGCTGGGAAAGATGATATCAAAGCAGGAGCAGGCGTGCTTAATCCTTCATCTTTGATAAACAGGCAACCTGGCGTCTGGAAAGGACAAAGTGGTTTGGTCATCTGAGATGCAAGGACTGATAGTCTCTTGAAAGACAGAAGAGAAAAAACAAACAGAATGTAAAAACTTGGAAAATGTAATGTCGAGGATGGTGGTTATTCTTTCTGGATATAATTATGAGTAGAGCTGCACCAGCGTGAGGTCTGGCTGGCAGCACGGTAACAAGAGGGCCTCTCTCTAAGAGAGCTCGGTTTGTTTACTTTGTCACTAAAAATGGATAATAAGGGCCTCATCTTCCTCATCTTCATTTTGATTTCTCTCTCTCTCCGTTTTCTTCTTGTTCTTCTCTTCTCCTCCTTCTTCTCTTTCACGAGCAACTCAAATAGTAAACTCCTATGGTAGCTTCTGTCTCACTGCAAATATTTGCTTTGATAGTAGATACTGGTATTATGTATTTCATTAAAAATATTTTAAAAAAATAAATGCAGCTAAATTGTTCTGTGATGAGAGCAACGGACTTGCTGTGACAGGGCTTGTTTATAAGTGGATAGATAACTGCTTGGATGCCAACTGCGTCTGACCAACTTTCTGGGCGCTATATTTAAGTGACCTTGTGATTAAAAAGACAAAATTATTATACAGCAGCAGCAAACCAAAAGTTGACACACATGAACATGTTTAGTGATATGACTCATCTCATGTGAGAGGCCATTGACTGTGGTTCTGGGGCCAGTCGAGCCGGCTTTTTAGCTGTTGCTTCTACTTATTAGCTGTCTGACCTTGAACCTTATTGTGTAAGCCTCTGTGCCTCCACTTGAGGCACCTGAATAATGAGGATGATTATAGAGTCATTGTGAGACTCAAATGGGATAAGACAAGTAGAGCATTTAGAACAATGGCCAGCCCTTAGAAATACCTCACAAAATATTGATCTATTATTAATATTAATATGCAATGGGATCCTCAGTTGGTCACTTCCTCTCTCTGGGTCTTGGTTACTTAGTCTGTAAATGTCGAGGTTTGGTGACATTTTATAGTTCTCTGAAAATCAATATTGACTGTGACCAAGCAAAACTGGGATTGGTTTGTGTGTCAGTTGGGCATAAGGGGTAGGCAGTTTACATAAATGTAATAATTTGCGTTACTTTTAAACTAACCACATTTTTACAGTTTTTAATCTTTTCACTGTTGTTCATTCATTATCTGTAATCAGTGTCACTGTCAACGATTTTTCTCAACATCAGTCTCATGTCTTACAAAACACAAGGGCATCTACGTATGTGGTTTGCACACACACATATACACATGCACACACACACACACACACACGCCTCATACACAAAGGATCAAATGTAGAGAGAGATCCGTTGATGGATTTCGCTTCTGAAGAACCATGATGCTTGTTTTGCTTCTCTGTCTTTTCTCGCCACGTCCTCATCTCGAACAGCCCCAGCAAAGGCAAACTCTGGTAACTGCCATGACCTTGCCCCTACCCCCACAAACGCAAGGTTGTCAGATTTAGCAAATAAAAATATAGGATGCCCAGTTCAATTTGAATTTCACACAATGATGCATTTTTTAAATACATGTATAGCAATATTTGTGACATAGTTTATCTGAAGTCCGAATTTCACTGGGCCTCCTGGATTTTATCCGGCAACCCCACCTACCATCTGAGCAGTCTCTCATCAACACTCCGCCGCTCCATCCAATATCCCGTCAAGCTCTTGAGATTCTGGGTCCCCAAAGACTCCCCAAAATGGAAAACTTGTATTTTAGGCATGAAATCGGAAGACTGGGAATGGGGAGAGGATGCCATGGGAATGACCCCTGGGGCCCCTGGATTTGAGCCAGCCTGTGGAGTGAGGAAGAACGGGGGCTTCGCTTCTGGTTTTCTGACCAGATAAGCTTGGCAGGCGGGCTGGGCTCAGGAGGCAGGGGCTCTAGAAGTTGGAGCTGCAGCTAAAAGAAACCAAAGATAAATGCAAAGCAGCCACTCAACAGCAAGGGCTGAACTAGGCTGAACATCAGGTGGTGGAACACACCAACACCGTGTTCTTCCAGCCCCAGTAGCACCCAGAATCGGGCCTCCGGTGCCTGCAGGCATTTGCTTGTCCTTCCAGAGAGAGCTAGGATCATCTCAGTGGGACCCTGGGGTCATCCCTCTCCGTTCTTTCTCTAGTCCCCATCCTTCAGATAACCTAAAGGACTACTGATTCCTACTTTATGCTAGATCCTTAACATCTCTGGGACTGAATTTCTCTTACAAATTGAGGCTAGACTAAGAGGTTGGTCCCCAAGATTTTACCCCAGTGAGCACTATTGAAGAAACTGCCACCATGAGCTCAAGAGAAGCCCAGGCTCTAGTCCTATCTTCTCCATTAGTTAGTTTTTTAGTTTAGGACAAATAATTTAACCTAAAAGAATGCCTTTCCCATAATATGTAATATATATGTATATGTCTCTAATTTAAATGATCACTTTAGACTTTGTTTTTGTCATCTACAAAATAGAGGATTTTGACTGGTTCATCTCTGAAGCTGCTTCTGTTCCTAAGATTTAATGTTTTTCCAGGTGAATGGCCTTAGGCATTTTTGTAACTGCTTGATCAAAGCATTATTGTATGAGAACACAATTAGCTGGAACTTAAAAGATGAATGCATTTTAATTCTTAAATGGTAATTTAAAATCTTTTTTAAAAGCCAAAGGAGCATCCAAGATCTGGCTCAGGACACATGCTCAAGACCATCGCTCTCTCCTCAAGTCCGATGGTGCTGGATTTACTCCCAGACCACGGCCGTCCCCACCATCGTAACCGCGATGGCAGATCCCAGCCCCACCTTTCCTGCCCATTTTATTCCTTAGCTCTTATCACAATTGGAAAGACCAAACCTTTCACTTGTCTATTATTTGCCCATGAGGGCAGGAATTTTTACTTGTTTCTTGTTCTCACTACTTTTAGTCTCCAGCATCTAGAACAGGACTTGGTGTAGAGAAGGCACCCATTAAATATACGTTGAATAATTATGTTTTATTCTTTCCCCAAAGACTATTCAAAAGCAATAAAAGTAAACAATGTATGTTTATTGTTAGGCATATGAGTATATGTGTGTTAAAACTAGATTTAAAAAGGGAGGACTGAATATAAATACAAAATTCAGAGTAACGGCAGGGTGGGAGAAGCTAGATGGGGAGACGGGGCATAGCTCAAAGGTTAGCAGGTTATTCATGTGGTTTTTAGGTTAGGCTGTAGTTTCATGCATGTTTATTATTAAGCAAATAATTAAAGGAGGGTCATTTATGGATCAATGAGGGTAGTGTGACAGTGTGTCATGGACCAAGGATTGTGATTAATCCAATTCTGTATACCTGAGATCCTTTAAAAAAAAAAAAAGTGTAAATTCTGAAAAACCAGGAAGAGTAGCATTCATCTTTTATCTGCTACAGCATATGACAGAAACAGTCGGTAAGATTCTGTCAGATTGGCTTGAACTAGATTGAATGGGTTCTACTCTAATTGGATTAAATTGTAGAATAGTAGAAGTGCATGGCAGAAGCCAAGTGCCCCACCCCAGGGTTAGAATTTTACATGCTTCAAAAAAGCCAAACCTGCATAGGAGATGTTGGAGCGTAATGTCTTTCATCTCCTTTATTTCCATCTAATTAGAGAGACTTTGCTAGGAACCTAATGGA